>JAJOZX010006477.1:32500-277965 GCA_023014485.1 Bathynomus jamesi | reverse complement strand
ATGACGCTTCGTTCGTTCCATAGATCTTCGCATCACTGTAAGAGACGCGTAATGTCATTAACACGTAATTCACAAATTATGCCATAATTGGTTAATTTTGAATATGTAGGCGTGTCTTCCACCATTTCTGACCAATTGTAAGTAAGAATTAATCAGCTGAAACGAGTAGAATCTAAGAAAACTGACTCCCAATTGGTTTAGGGTCATGAAATCCATAGAGTTTAATAAAAATGGCCGCTAATTGGTACAGGGTCACGCGGTCTGTTTTGCCTTTTTTTTTTTGTTTCACTACAGATTTGTTTTTGGGTACTTTTTATTTATTTTTTGTAGTACTTGTGTTACCTTATTTCTATACAATAATGTCTTAAAGTGATACTGACATCGTGTGTAATGATTCAAGTGTATCGGGGTGTAGGTATCAATACTTTAGGATAGGCCAATAGTGAGAGCGCTTTCAAAAATCATTACTTTATATTTATTGAGACAGTGAAACTCATTTTCTTTTCAGATATGCAAGTTACCCATAAAATTTGGAGCTAAATGAGTAAAGAAAACTAATTTTGATGGGAAACTTGTCTAGCTAAGAGGCCTCCAAGACTAAATTTCTCTACTTTTTTTTTTCTTCCAACGTCAGACCATTACTTTGGTCTTACATAATTATTTTAGGAGAATTTAATAAACATAATATTGAAGTACATTTCTTTCTCATTAAAATGATGCATAGTAATATATATCTAGCAAGAACAATCCGATCATTGCAAAAAAAAAAACTGGAAAGGTATGCAATTCGAGGAATTTCCAGGAACATTTATGCATCGTTTGAATAATCCGTGATGGGTTAAAAGTTAATAAAGAACTACCACATCTCATATCAATGCACTAATATGTAGTCTTGGAAGTGTAGAAGGGTAAAAAGAAAAAAAAAAGGCAATGACACCATACAAAAGTATAAAATTTCCAAGTGGTGGTCAACGTGTTAAGCAACTTTTACCAAAAACGTATATTATTTATTTCTAATATATAGACAAGTATATCACACAGGATACTATACTATCGTACATGTCAGGAAGCAACTAAATATACACACACACCAATTGCTTGTATTTAGGATGCTATTTGTTTATTTTGTAATTGTTAAATAATTTAGGATGCCAAAATAGGATATTGCCCAAAAGCTTGCCTATATTTTATAAAATTTTGTCAAATATCAATTTTAAGTTGGTTAATTATCCTAAAACAATTTATGAAGCTATTGAAGTACCCCATTTACTTTCTTAGTTTTGGATCTTTTCCTTTATAGCACCCCCAATTTCTTCTTTTCAGTTAGTAACAATTTTGACACAGAATATTTTTGTTAAAACTAACAAAAATTTCACGACAACCTAACCAATCATCAAGGGTATTCAAATAACCTAACTGGGTATTCAAATAATTTTCCCATAGGTTTAATATCACAGTTGACAACCTTAACCTTACCAACTAGTTAGGTTAATTGAATGCCTGGTTAGGTCATCTGCATGCTCTTAATGATTGGTTAGGTTAAGTCATGATATTTTTGTTAGTTTTAATGAAAATATTCTGTGTCAAAATTGTTACTAACTGAAAAGAAGAAATTAGGGGTGTTATAAAGGAAAAGATTCAAAACTACTGATCATCCCTACATTTTATTTGCCTTATTTGTAGCCTTGATTTTATGTATCTAAAATGAAAGATTACCTGGAAATGATGTAGATGTTATTTACTTGGGTTTTAGTAAAACATTATATGGTTTTACATCAGAAACTTCCATATAAATTAAAAGCTCGTGGAATATTGGGGTCATTTGTAAATTGGGTAGAAAAATGGTTAGAAGACAGAACAAAGAGTAATTCTAAATGGTCACGAGTATGGGTGGTAGAAAGTGAAAAGTGAGGTGCCACAGGGATTAGTGTTGCATTACATTACATTTTATTTGGAAAACATGAAGCCACTGTGACTTGTTGAAGTTATCCAAGTCATGAGCTATATTTTAATAATAGTAATAATAATATCTTGCAAAACATCAATCTCAAGTCAGCTAATTAATATACAACTATTTACGACTACCAAAGTAGCCTACATAACTTAAGCTAAGATTATACATTATTTACAATCTACAAACACACTCATTCATGAAAATGTCCAAATTTTTCTTAAAACTAACTAAAGAGCTACTATTTACCACATATGGCAAATCATTCCAAAAATCTACTTCTCTATGAGTGAAAAAGTATTTCCATAGATCAAGTCTACAAGTCTGTTTTTTTATTATGCCCATGAGTTATCCCATCAGCCTTTTTACAAATCAGCTCCAGTTACAAATATAGAAAATTCTTATGAACTACAAAAAGATCTTGATACATTAGTTGCCTGGGCTAGTAAATGCATTACTGCCAATAGCTATGCATTTTATTTAGCTATCAGTTATGTATTTTAAGGTGGCAATATGCAGATGGGATTTTGATGATTTAATGATACACACAAGTAATAGTTTTTGGACTCGCAAACCTTCAGTGACACACTCCTTAGAAAAGCTAAGTCAGTCACTTATGCCAATCATCCAAAATCATCTACGTCTGTATCTGATTAGACTGGCTGCAAGGTTCTCATTGATTTTGAGTTTTTGTTTGAATGTTTACCATGTTAGCAAGTTGAAATGGAAATTGGTGTTTGTATATTTCACTTTTATAATCAACATTATTTTATGATGATGATGTCCATATGCTTGTGCTTCAGCATTGAATGATGTTTAATTTCAGTATACTGTATTCATATAATATGCATTATTTCATGAAGTGATTTTGAAAATCTTTTCCTTGTATATCTTTCAATAATGTTAGCTAGATCTGTTAATCATCATTACTTTCTGTAATGATTGATTTTAAAACTGGTTTTTCTGTATTGTGCTATGTGATATACACTACAGTATATCGGTGCTGGTTAAGTATGCGGTCTACCATCTGAGTTTTGACAGAATATAAACTAACGAAAATATCACGACAACCTAACCAATTATCAAGGGCGTACAGTTGATCTATTATTAATTATAACATTGTTTGTTTCTGGAATAGTATTTACTATTTACTAATAGATCAACTGTACGCCCTTGATAATTGGTTAGGTTAAGTCGTGATATTTTCGTTAGTTTTAACGAAAATATTCTGTCAAAACTCAGATGGTAGACTGCATACTTAACCAGCACCCAGTATATCATATGGTATGTTCAGTAGGGATGTACTGATATAGCTTTTTAGCTGATAACTGATACTGACAATTACAAATAGTATTGGTCGATTATAGATACCAATATCTGGCAAAGGTTTATTAGTTTGTCATATTTTGTAACATATTCATAATTTATTTTGTGTTGAAAATTTGGCAACAAAGCAATAATCCTTTTCATTAAAGATGGCAATACTGCATTAGATGTCATAGTTTTCTTTGTTATACAATTGGACTGCAGGCCTATGTTTGGCTTAGTATTTAAAGGGTAATTCTACGAGAAATAGACAAATGAAGTACATGGTAACCTCTTCAAAATTCATGAAACTTGGTGTGATGGTTGGTTTAGGTCCAAATTACAAATTTCTGAATTTTTTTGAAAATTGGTCAAGTTGGTCAAATTTTATGGCTTGACCAAATTTTGGTCAAATGAAAAAAACAATAATTTTCAAACGTAAATATCTCAGCTCCTAATTGTGGTAGTGTAGTAAGTCTTAAATGATAAAATATGTAGTTTCTAAATATGTATCATTTTTTTAGGGTAACAAAAATAAAATTATGATTTTTTTTTTTTTTTTTTTTTGCATTGAAGATATCATTTTTCGAAAAAGAGACCAGGAATAAAAAATGTTTATTTGATGTATGTACACCATAATAAGTAATAAAAAGTCAGCTTATCAACGATTATTATGAAAAAAAAATGACTAAAAAAAAAAATCCTCCAAATTTTAACAATTTTTTGCTTTCTTTCCAGATTTTCAGTATACAGTATACCTAATTTTCTAGTATACATAAATTTACCTAACCCTTAAAATGCCTCAAAACATAAAATTTTGTTGCGATCCTATGAAAAAACACTCAAGAAGAATTTTCTGTAACATCAAAAAAGTAAACTCTGCCATGGCAGCTGCAAGCTATGGAATTTTGGAAGAAAATCAATTACTAAGCAGCAATTGCTTGTCACAATTAAAAAGAAGCCAATTGTATTAGAACATGTTCAACGTTCATCCAGAGAGCTGGAACCTGCACCAATACCTGAGCCAGACATACTTAACGAATGTATGGAGTGAAGCAGTAGCGATTCCACGAATCCACCACCATTGGAAGAATTTGTCGTTCAAGACAGGCAATTCAATAAAGATTTGCTCAGCGACAATATTTTACCTTTATTTGATGAAAGCCCTATTAAAACGGGTAATAAAACAATAGAGACTCCATTCAGGACATTTGTTTCTTAATGCCAAATTCATAGTTTTCTGTTTTCAAATATTAGCATCAGCACTTGAATACATATATACAAAATATTTGATATTTGACTATTTCACGCAACCTAAATTTATGAATTTGTTTTACAGCTGGATTGAAGCTGGGACAAAAACAGATAAAGGCTTCTACGAAATTCAGATCGACAATGGGAAAGGTTAAACGAAGTTTTGAAGCTGCTTATGGGGCTCCTATTGACTATTCTGAAGCTGGTCCATCCAAAAAAAGTTGTTTGGAAGATGATTTAGAGAGGCAAGACTACTTTTTGGACATAGTTATTGAAATTTGACATTTTAAATTAAATTTAATAGTCATCAAAGTATATACTAAATTAAGTTTTATCTGTTTACATTTTTATAATCGGACAATATAATACATATACATATATTTTATGAAAAGTTTAATTAAAAATATACTAATTAAACTTAATGTCAAATACACTTTATTTCAGGTATCAAAAGGTTATGGAAGAATTAAAGGAGAAATTTCAAGCAAGTAATGATTGCAATCTTGGGTTACAAATACTATCATTGTATCCCTATCCCATTGAAAAAACTGCTGACTTCTTTGGAGCAACAAAGTATATGGTGCGTAAGAGCCGCAATCTTCAAAAACAGTTTGGGATTCTTCCTAACATTCCAAACATGACAAAAGGGAAGGTTGTCACAGCTGAAATGAAAAAAATCATTTGGGAGTTTTTTGAAAATGACGAATATAGTAGGATGTGCCTGGGAATCAAAGATTATAAGTTTGCAATAAATGAAGAGGGTGAAAAAATAAAAAACAAAAAAGACTGGTATTGTGTAACTTGAAAGAGTGATATGCTGAATATGCAAAAAATGATGAAAATCCCAAAATAGGCTTTAGTATCTTTGCTCATCTTCGATCGTCGTGGTGCGTGCTTGCAGGACAAAGCAGAACTCACAGTGTCTGCGTATGTACGCATCACCAAAATCCGAAACTACAAATATCAGCGTTAGGCATTAAAGATTTAGACTACAAAAAATTAATGTCTTTATCCATCTGCGGCATGGACAATGAAGATTGTATGATGCACCGATGCAAAAGATGCCCACAAGAGGTCGGAATAAAAAATTATTTGGAAAGTTTGGACTTCATGGCGATGGAAGAGAGAAAATATAAACAATGGGTGTCCGTCGATCACTGTATGTTAAAAGATATCACTGAAACTCCAGAGGAATACGTGACCAAAAAAATTGCACAACTGACAAGACACCACTTCACAAATAAATGTCAGTCGAGTTACTTCAAAAATCTAAAAGAAACTCTGCCCGAAAATGAAGGTGTTTTGGTGGGTGATTTCGTGGAAAACTTCTCATTCATCGTACAAGATTGTGCCCAGGGGTTTCATTGGGAGAACTCGCAATGTACAGTGCACCCATTCGTTTATTATTCCAAAAACAATGCAGGAAAACTAATTTGCAAAAGTTACTGCTTCGTTTCAAACTGTCGCAGGCATGATACAATTCTGGTTCATAGTTTTCTCAAAAAATTAATCCTGTGTATCCAACAACAAAATTCGAACCTAACTAAAATTCATTATTTCACAGATGGATGCGCGGCTCAGTATAAGATAAAACAAATTTTCTAAATTTATGCCATCATTTCGAAGACTTCAAAATTCATGCTGAGTGGAATTTTTCGCGACATCCCACGGGAAGAATGTCTGCGACAGTATTGGTGGAATGGTAAAAAGAGCAGTCACCAGAGAAAGCTTACGACGGCCTCTCGACCATCAAATCTTAACAGCTGAGGACTTCTACAATTTCTGCTCTCAAGAATTTCTAACCACTATTGACTTTTTTTACGTCTCTGAGGCAGTTGTAGATGTAGAGCTTTCTTTGCAAAAACGTCTGAGTGAACCTATTACTTCTGTCAAAGGTACTCAACAATTACATTGCTTCGTCCCAATTTCCAAGAATTTGTTGAAGGTTTATCCACTCTCTCAGAGTGCACAGTCAGTCGAAATAAGAGAGCTCATTAGAGTTTCTGCTTCAGATCAAGAACATAATACTGTCTCTCAACGCGAAATTGAAACAGGCTCTTTTGTGGGTTGTATGTATGAAAATAAACTATGGCTCGGATTAGTCCAGTCCTTTGACTGTGAATATGATTATTTTCTGATAAAATTTCTCCATCCTTCGGGCGTATGTCCCTCATACATTTTTCCTGCGCAAGATGATGTTTGTCACGTTCCAACAGAAAATATATTTGGGAGTATTGAAGCAAGTTTACGAGGAGGAACAAGAATACAATACATTTTTCTGCTTCAAGAATTAAATAACTTTTCAAAGAAGATAAAATAAATTCTATCGAATGTATACTATTTAAGATTGTCTATATAATATTTCTAAAATTTTTATCTAAGATTTGTGTATCTACTTAATAGTTATAAAAATCTTTTCAAATTCTTTTTTCTTATTATTATAAGCACACCGGACAAAAAATTAGTCACCCCTCTCAGAATGTACCTAATAACGTGTGATGGTGCCTCTGGCCTTGATAACCGCATGAATCCGGCGAGGCAGAGACTCTATGAGGTTGTGCATGTACTGAACATCGATTTGCTCATTCATCAGCCGGTCCCGAAGTTCCGCCAGAGTCCGTGGGTGTCTATTCCTGCGCTTCACTTTCTGTTTCCAGCCTGAACAACACCTTCGACGCATTCAGGATTAAAGGCTTCATTGGACCTGCGATGTACTCTGCCGCAGTCCAGTTTTTGTGCCTCTGAGCCCATTTATAACGTGCCAATTTGTGACTTGCTGTTAACAGCGGCCTCTTCCGTGGTACCCTGCTCCAGATGTCCATCGCATGCAGTTCTCGTCGCAATGTCCATTTGGAAATTGGTCGCTGGAGAACCTCATTGGTTTCTTGGAGCAATTGTTCCTGGTTTGAAACGATTTGCAGTTACTAGACGAGAAACATGGCAGTGGCCCCTATTGTCGAGAATTGTTTTCCAGCCACAGTTACGCCGTCGATTGTCAGTTGATTGCGAACTACACCACTCTTGTAAACTCGCTGGACAGTACGCGTTGACACACCAACAAATTGGGCTACTTCAGACATTTTGGTCTGTGGGCTCTGCCAAACACGATGGCTCCTTTTTGCCACTGAGTAACGTCTGCCTCACGACCCATTTTGCAGACTATATCCAACACACACTTTGTTCTTCACCACCTCACGAAACAGATCTGATCCTGTGTGCTACGTCACCGCTACTTGTCACTTACCAATGCTACATCAGTGCCCTCTGTGTGACCTTGAACTTCCTACTATTGGTGCTATTATGGGTGACTAATTTTTTGTCCAGTGTGCTTATTATTAGTGTCTAAAATTTGGATTCACTGGATGAGAATACTGTCTCTTAATTCATTCTCAAAGACTTGTGTACGTGTAGTATTAGGAAGAGTATTTTATACTCTGATAAACGCTTTATAAATTAAACATTATTATTGTCAATATATTCTGTCCCTAAATATAAGAGAGGTTATGTATGTACATTGTACATATATTTTAAAAGATTTTTTCTCCTTTGGTTTATCTACATGTATTTTTATATGATTTGAAAATTCTTTTTTTGGACCAACAAGTCTGTAATAAATCTTCGTCGTCTGAAAAAAATTTTTACTTAATTTCAAACTCAGTTTTTGAGCCTTATAATAAACTATAAGCTGACTTTTTATTACTTATTATGGTGTACATACATCAAATAAACATTTTTATTCTTGGTCTTTTTTTCGAAAAATGATATCTTCGCTGCCAAATTCAAAACAAAAACAAAATTTACATTTTTTCCAAAAAATCGTAATTTTATTTTTGTTACCCTAAAAAAATGATACATATTTAGAAACTACAGTTAATTTTACATATTTTATCATTTAAGACTTATTATGCTACCACAATTAGCAGCTGAGATATTTACGTTTGAAAATTGTTGTTTTTTCATTTGACCAAAATTTGGTCAAGCCATAAAATTTGACCAACTTGACCAATTTTCGAAAAAAATTCAGATTTTTGTAATTTGGACCAAAACCAACCCTCACACCAAGTTTCATGAATTTTGGAGATGGTGGAGTGTACATTTGGCACTTTCATTTGTCTATTTGTCCTGGAATTACCCATAAATGTGTTTTAAACCAGCTAGCTGGGTTAATATTATGAACTATGACTACAAGATAGTTTTTTTGGTTTTCTAGGCTTTATATCTATTTCTCAAAGGATTTACACTTGTTTGATTGGCTGTTTGAAATGAAAATTTGGTAAAACTTATATGCTACATTTCTTAGGACCTAGGCTATGATTAAAATAAAATAAAAGGCTATCATGAAAAAATAACGAGTTATGTGAAGTGATAAAACAATAAAATATTGGAAATTTCATCTTCTAAATAGTCTTTTATTCATAATTTTGGAAAAATCATACTTTTTAAAAATTGGCCGATACCGGTACCATTAAAAATCTACCGATATATCGGCACATCCCTAATGCCCAGTAAATCTTCTCATTGTTCAGATAATTTTCACTTCCATTTGTATGATCTTATCATATATATATTAGTGTATATTATGTTGTAGAATTTAAGCAGTAAATAAGCAACCTGTAACTTGGATTTTGACAAGAAGCATGATCCTGTAAAAATGATTGACTTTCACATAAAATAAGTGTTCCTGTATATATATTATATAGCTAGTAATAATAATAATAATAATAACCTAAGGCCTATACTCAGTTTGATAAAAACTACTATACTATATGTAGGCCTATCAGTCAATATTTTACTGTCCATTTTGGGAACATACATTTCATACCGTATGCTGCAGGACTTTTCACACACAAAAACTTAAAAATTGAAAAAAAAAAAAAATTGTTTTATTGATAAAATGTGAATGGACTCCAAAATACTCATAACAAAATGAACATGCATATTAATTGTTTTGTAGCTATCCAGTCTTTGGTATCATTAAAGGATTAAAAAAAGGTTTACTATATTTGGTTCAAGGCTAAGTACTATCAGTGTGGTATAGTACTCATTACTGTTAACAGCCTAAACAGTTGAATAGGACTTTTACATGACTCAGAAAAATTATTAGCTTTGAATTTATAATAAATGTATGCTTGCATTATATACTAATTTTAATAATGTTAGAGAAAGTAATCCATTTGCAGTTTATTGCTAAAAAGAAATTATTTTACTGCCCTATTGATAAGTGTAACTTTTAGTCCTTGGTTGAGACACTTTTCTGGGCACAGTCTTTGATATTGGGAGATATAACCAGTAGATCCCTACATTTATTTGCAGAAGTGATTGGAAGTACAGTTATTAGCGAACAGTCATTGTAGCGCAAATTTTTTAAGATATAGGGCCTGATTGTATGGTCCCAGTAAAAGCCTTAAATGGATGAACTTGCCAGTAATATTTTAAATAAACTTAATGTTACATCTTTAGAAGAGTTGTCAGAAACCTTACCTACTACTCTGACTACAGGTAAGATATTGTTTGTAGCTTTGATTTCAGATTCAAATTCTTCCTCATGGGTCATGACATTTTCTACATAGAAATTCAAAATAGTTTTTATCTTATGCTTATCAATTTGGAATACATAAATTTAGAAGAATGAAACATTAAATAGACTTATATGGCAATAAGCAATGGCAGAGACTATTGGTAGTATCATGAATGCTGCTGGCTCATGAGGTAGGGATATTCATCCGTACCATTTCAGTCAAAAAATGTGTTTGCACTTCAATTTTTCTCCCTTACACCATTTAGATAATCTGATTGAGGGGATCCTTCATAAAAAACTGGAGAATAAAGCAGAATATATTCAAAGGAATGACATTAAACATCCTGACAAGCTAGTCCCTGCAACAACACCTATTTCTATTTAAGAGAAGAATCTTCATCTCCAAATAAAAGCATATAAAATATTCATTTATCAATTCGCATTCATTTTTGGTCACTATCAAAATTACATATGTTGGTTTTGACTCCTGATTTCCCTTCCTCTTTCCTTTCATATTTTTCCTTTTCCTCACCTCATCCCTCCTTCTTTCTTCCCATTTTCTTCCTTATACCTCTGAAAAATTTTCCTCAGGATTTTCCCGTCTTATTTGGAAGAATATCCACCCCTGTATTTGCCATTAAAGTTTGTGAACCATAACCAGTCAAACCACAGAAAGGTTCCCTATCTTTGGTGCCCCATAATTTTGATGAAACCTCTTAGTTCCTATTGTTTTCAAAACTCATATGGGCAATTTATTTAGTGCAGCTGTCAACCAATCAGATTGCTGAAACACAGCACATGACTCAGAGAGAATGGGTTAGTCTTCCATTTTTTGTTCAGGTTATCATCCAGCACAGAGCAATCTATGTACCGTATTTAATTATAAATCTCTAAATATTGTAGTGCACAGTGTAGGTTGTTTTGCATAAAGTTCTACACAAGATAACATTCTGTCCAATACTGTACAGTACTGTTCACTCATTATGTGCTATATATGACATTCTTGTCTGATAATAGTATTTCCAATATTTTACATAACCATATTCATTTATAATACTACTTAAATCAATAGTAATCTGCCCTAATAATTTTACAAGACCTTGATTCTTCTGTTTGGGAGCAGAGGGATCAGATGTTCTTATAGGCCTATTTGGTGTGTGCCACTGTAGCCCTGTTCAAAAATCAACTTTTTCTTATTTTCATAGGTTTCTGTACTTTTTCCCATGCTTTTTGACCTGAAAAGGCCGAAAATCACAACCATTTTGACCTAGGTTGTTGGGAAGCATTGCCGCATGGAGCTTTAAGTTTTCTGCCTTGAAATCGGCCAAAAGCACCAGTTCCGGGGTCCCTTGAATCATGTTTTGCACTATAACTTTTTATCTAAACAAGATAGAGCAACAAAATAGGCACCAAATTAAAGTGTTTTTAATCCTCTTTCTAACTTATACAATTATGATAGTCTTGGAACAAGAAATGGCACATTGGTACATAAAGATTTCAGAAATATCACAAAATTCGTTTTCTCACACTCAAGGCAGACAAGGCGCCTTATTCATGACACAAATTTGAGATTAACATTTTGTCACAAGTCTAATCGATCAAGAAGTGAAAGCATTACATGATGATTAATTTCATAATGACATTTACACAGTCAGTTCTTGAGAGTTTGTTTCTTGAAGCTGTCAAAGTGGCGTCTGTTGAACTCCACAGCTTGAAGGAGATAGTCCCTTTGCTTGGCATCTGTTGTTATGACATTTGCAAAGTCGCTCATCTTGACACCACGTTCAGCAATGTCATTCACCGCTTTCAGATTCTTAACATAGTCCAACGCTTTTCTGTAGTCCTCATTCTGTGGCCAAGATGTGACAGGTTCCAGAAGCCACTCGGATCCAATGTTCAGTGTGTCCAGCAGGAAATGTGATTCTGGGCCAATGAGATCAACCAGGGTGGTCTTAGCTGTGACACTCTGGAATAGAGGCTTTCCTGTTCTGAAGCTGTCTGGCTTCTCAGTGGCATGTAACTGGGCAGCAATGTCGTGCTTCAATGTGTCACTCAATCTACTGCTGAACAGGGCAAATGGCACGACTTCCTGCGTCAGGTACCATTTGTGGTTTTCCATCTTATTAAGTACTGCATCAGCAAGCTCTGGGTCAGTTTTCTTGTACTTCAACATGTCCTGGATTAGACTTAGATTATTCACGGGAGCATCTGCAGCAGACATTGACATCATCCATACAGGAGTGTAGAACAGCGCAAGGAAGGTGTTGAGTCTTTCCAGCTTTGATAGTGTCTTCGTCGTACTCAAGTTGATCTGCAAACATCAGCATTTTCATGGAGTACAGGTTTCTGGCCATCCATCTGGCCTGATGAATGGCGCCTGGTCGACTCCAGTGAATACCTCGAGGAGGCGTTCCTCCAAGAACAATGACTGTCAGTTCAGCCATTTCCCTGTAGTCAGCTCTTGGAAGCCTTTCTGCTGTTAGAATGTCTTGGAGTATTTCTTCACTGTTCTTCTTCTTTTCCTTCAGCCATTTGCTGTTGATAGCCAGCATCTTTGGGTTTTCTTTGGACAAGTCCGTCCAAACATCCTTCAGATGCTCAAACCAGGGATTATCTGGCCCCTTCACCTTCCCAAACAGCTTCTCCCAAACTGCTCCTACTAGGATTTCCAGGATGTGATGTCGACAAGCCAGATAAAACACCTTTTTGTTCAGCATTTTCTCTAGCAGTTTGGCAGCTCCTCTGTGAACTCCACTGTTACTGGATGTAGTATCAAAAACAAGGGCAGTAACATTATCCGTAAGTTCCCATGTCTCCAGTAAATCCATTGAAGCCTCAGCCTGAGCTGTGCCAGAAGAATTGTCGATGACAGGTACTCCCAATAACTTTCCTTCAGTGTATGAAGGTGGACCAGACACTAGCACAGCTAAAGTCTCTGAGGTACTTCCAGGTTCACTGCCCAAGACATCTTTGAGCAACTTTCCATCCCAGTGTAAGGCAGCGTACTGTGGGTTTTTTTCACAAAACTTGGACATGTGACTCTGGCTGATATTATACCTGGACAGCATTCTGTTGCGACGTGTTGTTGAGGTTGAGATGACGAAGTTATCCAGATCAGCCCCTCCAGCTTTCAAGGTGGCAGAAACCATGGCAGTAACTTGATTGTCTGATAAACCAAGCCGATCAGCTGTATTGCAGATGACATCACATTCCATGACCTTCCTTGGAAACGTCAAAGTCACACTAGTCACAGTGTCTTGATGGTGAGAACATCCAGGACGAGGCTGATGGTAATCCATGTCCTCTGTATTAGCGTCGTTGTCAGTTGAGTCACCCCAGGTAATGTCATCCACATGAACAACTGCCTCTTGTTCTGCTGCAGCTGTAAAATAGTACATGTTAAGACAGTAATTGTTAAGTACATGCTAAATATCGCAATGGAGTAAAACTTAAAACTTTTTGTAACGTTCAAAGTAATTAGTTTTACCTTGTTCTTGTCTATGCTGCAGTCTTTCATTCCTCGCTGCTTGCTGCAGGGATCTTGTCTCAAAAATCTTGTCATGACCAGACATATGACCTTTCCTCTCAGTCTTTTGGTCTTCGTAGAACCTGATATCCTCATCTTTCTTCTCTCTGAATAACAGTCTGTTGTTCTGTATTTCCTGGATTGCATCTGGAGCTCCTATATCGAACAGGCTGTCTAATTCCAGCACAAATGCTCCTCTTTTTCCTCCAGGGTTACTTGCTCTTCCTTTGCTTTTCACCAGAGCACGATGTTTCTCATGTAGTTTCATGAAGAGCTTCATTGCGTTGTACTTGGTCATTGTCTTGATCCTAGCCATCTGCCAGAATGGGATGATAGATTCAACTGTTTCATATGCAAGGTCTTGAACCATGGGCCTCCCTGCATTTTCCGGTAAATTCTGAAGATTAAGGAAATACTGGAACGCCTGTCTGTTGGTGGGAAGCTGGGAACCACTGATAAAAGCTGAAAGGTATCCAACCAGAAAAGTTTCAGTGAGAGATCTGGTAGATGGCCCAGTTGACACCTGCCTGTGGACAGTACGTGGAGGTTCTGAGATATCAACTGTGCGCCCACGGAGCTCCCTCAGCTCCTTGCTTAATGCCATTGTGAAGTTGTCACTTGTAGATGGTTTTCTAGATTCTGATTGAGTTTCTGTTGTTTCCTGAAAAATGATAGATAATTATTATTATTATTATTATTATTAATTATTATTAATTATTATTTATTTATTATTATTATTATTATTATTTATTAATTTTATGCTCTTTCATTTGATACCTAATTTGTTGCTCTATCTTGTTTAGATCAAAAGTTAAAGTGCAAAACATAATTCAAGGGACCCCAGAATTGGCGCTTTGGCCGATTTCAAGGCAGAAAATTTAAAGCTCCATGCGGCAATGCTTCCCAACATCCTAGGTCAAAATAGTTGTGATTTTCGGCTTTTTTAGGTCAAAAAGCATGGGAAAATGTACAGAAACCTATGAAAATAAGAAAACGTTGATTTTTGAACAGGCCTAGTGCCACTGTCTGGCAGTTGGTCAGTCCCATTTGTGCCAAAGATGGAAACTTTACTGTACATTAAAAGCCATATCATATGGCAGAATGTAAAGTTAATTTTTAATTTACCATTCATGTCGGGGAAATGTCATGGGAGGGTGGCTATTGAGAAATAAAATTGTCATTGACATTGCAGTACTTCATTTTTTTAAATTCATCCTTTTTCTTTTTCCCAGATGCTCATATTTTAAAAGCAGAAAAGAATTATCTACAAGGGAAATTATGGGACACACTTCACCATTTGTCTCTTACTCATTCAACACTAATGTATCACAGACTCTCACACAAGCAGCACCGACCACAGAAGTATGTTGAACTTGTTCAGTTACTGGTAGTATGATTATACGCTATCTTAGGTTCTTATTTAAAGATTTTTTCCTAAGATTTGTCTTATATATATATATGGGATGAATTTCACAATTAAACACATGAAATGAATGAATGCTGCAAACCCACAAGGAGAAATGAAAAACGATTCCAGAATCGTTTTTAATTTTTCCTTGTGGGTTTGCAGCATATATATATATATATATATATATAAAATCTCACTTATCATTGATTTTGAAGGTGAGCCATTCAATAAAGACTGAATTAATTGTTTTCTGTTTTATTAGTTCCAGAAGAAACAGTGTTAGTACCCCTCTGAATTGTAAGGAGAATGATAGTGAAGAAAATGGTATTTCCTTTTTAAAAGAAATACCAAGCAGCGACAGTATTCTGAGACCCTCTACAATTGATGAAACAAAAAGGCTTTTCCAATTGTTGCCCTCAGGTACTACACTTTTTTTTTTTTTAAATCATGATGAGGCTATTTATATTAATATTTATTTGGCCTTTATTTGTTTCAACTTAAAAAAATCTAACATTCATTAAGTGTTTTTGCATTTAACTTAATTGAATGATTGCATCAGTCTTGAAATTTATTAGAATTAACATTAGCACCTAAATAATTATATGTAGAGTAAAATATTAGAAATATTTTTATACTATGTTAACTAGTGATCTGAAGCTATATACAGTATTTTTTATTAGAAAATAAAAAACTTACACAATTTTCCTCCATGAGAGGAGGTTTAACCAGATTTCTTTCTTTGCTACCTGTAAACTGTAAAATAGTTTCTTTTATACCCTCCATGCCTATGTCAGCATCCCCCCCCCCCCACAGTGATTCTGTAGTCTACCCAGTGTAGACTATTTACCTTTATTATTTATAAAGCACATAGGTAGGATACTGTAAATGTAAATATTCTTCATTGTGGCATTAAGAAATATTATTTGTATATTGCTGTATTTTTTGTACATTTATTTTTATTGAAATAGGATCAGAGCTGGGCATTTGCGGCATATTTTGCGGTACTGCGGTACTACCAAACTACCAAACCGGTACGCGGAAATTTGAATGCGGTAGCGGTACTGCGGTACTTTCAGCGATCCTTTGCGTTATGCGGTTCCGGTTTGCGGTTTGCGGTAGTACCGCAGTACCGCAAAATATGCCGCAAATGCCCAGCTCTGAATAGGATATGTTACAATGCAATAAATATAATTTCATTTATCCTGAAAATACAAATTATGTATTGAGACTTATAATAACATCAGCTGAAACATTTTCATTTTTGATAAGTTCAGCGTCATTAAACTTGTGCAGATTGGACAGTGGTCCAAATTACAAGTGAGAATAGACAGAGTGGAGATGAGAGGAACTGGAAGAAGATTGAGGATCCTTTTCATACGCCACCTCTTTATGTCTCAAGATGCAGATGTGGAACAACACCTTCTGTTATCATCAAAGTAGGAAGAGTGTCTGTGTTTCTTATTTGTTGGAGACTTATGATGCAGACACTAGGCTTCACTCCTGTTATAGTTAATAATACAGTTCTCTATAGATAAGTCTATGCCTAATATTTCTTGCATGAAATATTAGGCATAGGCAATATTATTATGGTTAAATTTTAGTGACTGCATTTGTTAGATCTTTACAGTCTTAGTGAAAAGTTTGGAATCACAGTTGTAAGGAATTGTATTTTATTATGAGTAATGTTTAGTGGGCTCTCCCTTGACATTAATGACTCTTGATCATGTTGGGCAAGGACACAAGGTTTTGGCAGAATTACATGGTGCCAGTGACCTTGATGATGCATTGCCAGAGAGATTCACCTCAATCATTGGCACAGTGCCAGTGCCATTTTGGATTGCAAAATTTTTATTGCAGAACAGATTTTCGTGGCATCTTGGCTTCTTTTCAGTCTTTCACCTTCATAATTTTTCACAGGTTAATCAGACTGAGGTCAAGAGAAGTACAGGTCATTCCAAATTTGAAATAGGTTTTCCATAAAGCATTCTTTCAGTTATAATTTTTGGGCAAAACTAGTTTCCCTGTTCCCTGAATGCCAAAACATCTCCAAACATAATGTTTAGAGGGTGTATCATTGTGGCATTACAGTATTTGGAATGAAGTCACTAATTGGGTTTAGTACATTTTTCAAATGACTCTCCAGTCCTTGACTTTTGGTTTCCATTACTATGAGAACAAACTTACTGCAATAAGCCATCTTGTGTTTTCACGCATTTTAGCATGTTTCAGTTCATGAGTGAAGGTCTATTTCATGATGAGCATCATTTAACTTGACTCTATTGAATATAAAATTGGCGCAAAAAGGACATTTTCAGAGATTTATGAATGTTTGATTCTAAAATTTGGGCCACAACTGTATACAGTACTTACAAACATTATATGGAAGGATCTATGTTTACTTGGGCTAAGATTTATTATTGATTGGAACTTTAGGCCATTCCACATCATAGTTACGGGAATTGCCTCTGATATATGACGAGAATGTGTTTGTTAGTACATGTTTTTAATGCTGTAGGAATATAACGGAAGAAAGTAGGTCCTGCAGGAAATTGTAAATTATTTCGATTTATATGATAAAAATAGTGAAAATGCTTTCCACTGAGAAGGCTAACTCAGAAAAGTTATATTTTCCTCTTAGATATACCTGATGAGCGTAAGGGTTTCATTCGTAAGCGGTATATACTTTATTTTAAGGAAGAAGCATTAAGGCAAGAGTGTTGCCATGACATTTGTGAGCTATGCGCTTGACCACCTTTTATATGATTGAATTTTTCCCTTCAGAAAATTTTCCCTCCAAATGAAGAAAATTCGGTACGAAGCATTCTTCAGGAGATAGAGATGATCAAAGGCGAAAATAAGGTGATTAGTAAGTACTACAAGAATGATCAGGAAAAATATTTGTCAAAAAGGGAAGAAGTCAATAACAGATTAAGGGTAAGTCATTAACATATTGAAAGTACAGCGAGTTACACTGGTGACGAAAAGGCCTCCGCCTTTTCCTTACCAGTGTAACTCGCTCCCCTATTAGCCATTGCGTGTTGTTCTACCTGCAACAAAAAAAAAAAAGGTTCCAAAACAAGACATCAATTTGAACATTTTGTTTGTTTTAATTTATTACTTTTGTAAATTTAATTTAAAATAAATTTTCCTATGAGACCGGACTTATGGGACACCCTGTATATTAAAGAAGAATGTTTCAGTAAAATTACCATATAGATTTATTGTTGAAATGACAGAAATTTCGGGAAGTTTGCCTGTAATATTTGCTTTAATATTTAATGAGATACGTTGATTGGTTAGTGTTTAGTTTCAGAGATTGGTAAAGGTAATATCCATATCCCACAAGGAAGTGAAAGTAGGAGCCCGAGTCATTTAAAGGGAAGGGGGTGAGGAAGATACAGAAATGACAACCGCCCAGCTATAGACAGCACTATGGTCGAACCCACGATTCAGTGGAGCCTCAGTACTGCCGGGCGGTGTCCTAACCGATCGAACCACGATATGATCATTTTGAGAGAGGCCTTTTTTATATAGATTTGAATGTTTTAACGGGTTAGGTTCAGTTGAGAATTGTTGCGGGCAAGAAATGTTTGTTAGCTGAATTGTTAGTAATATTACGAGTACCTACCCCATCAACCTCTTTCTGGCTTTTTCTTTTTTAAAATAAAATGAATCATTGAAATTGATATAAATTCAATAATACCTTTCAGATCCTGGTTCAGAGCATGGAGAATGGTTGGTTGCGCCACTTTTCTTGCTTATTGATTGGTTGTTTGCCGCCCAACAAAGAAGTTCAGGTAAAGAAGATGATGCGGGAGGCTGTGCGGAAAAGCAAAGTACCTATTCCAGAAGAACAGCTAGCTTTACTGATGGTAGGTGCCTTAGTGGTAAGTAATTTCCGAGATTAGGCCGTATTTTCGTAACTGGTCCCTTTAGATACTAGTTGTAGCAACTAGTAACAGGATTCAGATAATAGGGAATTTAAATGGAGCCAGTATATATAGTGTGAATTTACCATGGTTGGAGAGACTATCATTAGGAATCAGCACAATGAATTTTGCAATAAGGGAAGGAAAACCCATGGAAGAATATGTATTCCAGGAGGTAAAATAGTATTTCTAAAGTCAATGAGGTAATGAAGAAGTTGCCTGAGAACAGAGATAATAATATAATTCATGTAGGTATAAATGATTTAACAAGCAAGGATAAAGATGGTAGATTTAAGTTGAACAGAAATTCAGTAGTAGTTCAACATAAGCACACAAAACAGAAAAGGTATAGAAACTTTTAAAAATAGGCAGCGCAAGTGTTATGTAGTGGGCATTTTACCAAAGGTTGGGGTAAGCATTAGTGATGGGACGATACCAAAATTTTTAACGATTCCGATTCCGATACCACTAAAAAGTCTCGATTCCGATACGATTCTCGATTCCGATTCTCAATATTTTTAAATATAATTTTATACTTGTTTTTCTGGAAATTGTCATATTTTACTCTGGTAAGATTAACTATTTACATTATGAGTATGGTAATATAAATTATAAATTATAATAGATTGGTTTAAAAATAAAAATCAACTGTAAGTTGTAACAATTCATTTTAATCTTCTTGATTACACATCATGGATATACATGTTTTAATGTATAGCTACAATACAATAAAAATAAAATTTGTTATCCTCTTTCATTTAAATTTTAAAGTTTACATTGCAAAACTGGTTCAATTAAAAGTTAAAGAATTGTTTTAAGAATTGGAAATCATGGTACAATTCTCTCGATTCCGATTCCGATTCCTGAAAAATGCTCGATTCTTCCGATTCTCGATTCCGATTCCGATTCCGATTAATCGTCCCATCACTAGTAAGCATGAAGTTTACAAGTAGAATTTTAGCCTTAAATGATAAAGTTAGGATGCTGTGTAGTGAAGGGGCTGAGTTCATAGATTTGTGGGATAATTTTTTAGAAAGGAGGGAGCTTTACAGTAAGGATGGATTACATCTTAGTAGAAAGGGAACTGCTTTATATGGGAGGCTTCTGGAGGAAAATGTCGAGTTCTTTGGGGTTTCGAAAGATACCTTTAGATCACCAGAGGGCTTAAAACATCAGGGTATAGGTAAAGTAAATACAGATTGTCAGGAATAGGCATATCAGTTATCTAGCCAAATGTAGGGAACCAGTTAAAATTGAGGGGTTGAAGTGTTTTTATACAAATGCACAGTCTTAGGAATAAGAAAAATTTAGTTATATGATTAGTGAAAATCTGGATATAGTCTGCATTAGTGAGACTTGGATTAGAGAGGCAGTACTCAATGACACTAGAGCAGAGTATGAGTTAGTTATACAATGCATATTTATCAGAATGGATAGGCAGGGGGATGGTTTGGTTTCATACATTATGAGTGATTCAACTTCAGTTCAGACTGATAGTATTAAATTAGACAATAGGGTAGAATCAATTTGGGTTGATATTTGTGTGTCAGGCAAAGAGTATATTCGGATAGGTGTGTTTTACAGACCTCCAAACCAAACACAGGAAGTTGATGACAGTATGTTCAAGAAATAAATAAAGGTGGTTTGCTAGAACATTAATTAGGGGAGATTTCAACCTGCCTCATGAAGACTGGAGCCTTTTAGAGGGAAATAATAGGGAAGGTAACTTCTTCATTGACTACTATAATGATTGTTTTCTAATGCAATTTGTAGACAAACCAACTAGGGATCAAGCAATCTTAGATCTGGTTCTTTCCAATGATCATGAGCCTTATGAGGGAACTTGCAGATGTGGTCTAGATTCATAGAAATTTTAGAGGATGTACAATGTAGGTGTATTCCTTTCAGAACTGTTAGGAATAACAGGATTTGGAAACGTTTGTGGTGGAATAGGGAAATAACTAAAATGATTAAAAATAAAAAAGGCATTTTACAGAATTTATAGGCGGTGAATAGTATTTTGGACTTTGATAATTTTTTGATAATTTTGGCAGTTAAGAAATAAGCTATAGTTTGATTAGGAAGAGCAAAAGGCATAGTCAAATAAATCTAGCAAGAAATAGAAATAAAAGATCCAAAGAAATTGCTTAGTTTTTATAAATATAATAATAAAAAGCATGATAGCATTGACTCAATAGAACATGATAGGATGTTTGAAAAAGACCAGGATATTGTTGGTATTTTTAATGATTATTTTAGCTCTGTTTTTACTGAAGAAAATTTAACTGATTTTAATTCTTTAGATTTTGTAAATTTGGGCATGTTTGATCATATTCATTAAGGAAGGATGATGTCAGGCAAGTGATTCATACATTGAAGTCAAATAAAGCTGCTGGACATACCTTACAACCTTACAAAGGTTTCGCGCGATGATTTCTCATTTCGCGAAGGTCAAACTTGTCGCCCCTCCTCTCGAGTTGGCCTGGTGAAGTAGTGAGTTGGATTCTTGCGCGCTCCACCTCACATAGCCAGGTACGCCCGGCTCATCGGGGATTGTTCTGAGCCAGGCGTCTAGTCTTCTTTTGAAGATTTCCACTGCAACTCCCTTCGTGTTTCTTAGGTCTTTGGGCAACTGATTAAACAGTTTTGGTCCTCTCACTACAAAACTATTTTCTTTCAGGGTTAAGGATGTTCCCTGTCTCGCCTTCAATTTGGGAATACGACACAGTCTACCGCTTCTACTTTCCACCGTTGTTTGGGGAGTTATATGATTCAGAGTAAGATTAGGGACTAGTTTCTCCATTATTTTCCAAGTGTAAATAATGGTGTATCTCTCTCCTCCTTTCCAGTGAATATAGGTCTAGTTCTCATAGCCTTTCCCAGTAATTTAGTTCTTTGCACCCATTGATCTTGGCTGTGAAGCTTCTTTGGATCCCCTCCAGCTGTCTAATGTCTTCTTTTTTATATGGGGATGTTAGAACCGAGCAGTATTCCAATTTGGGTATTATCAGGGTTTTCAGTAGAGGAATCATTACATTTCTATCCGTTCGTTTAAAGGTTCTCAATATCTGACCCCTTATTCTCTTTGCTCTGTTTACTGCTATCTTATTTTTTTCAAAATTTCGCATCATCTGTCATTACAACCCCAAAATCTTTTGCTCTGGAATTTCTCTGAATTTCCTGTCCATTTCGGGTATAATATTCCATGGATTTTAGGTCTTCTCTTTTTCCGTACCGTAATAGCTGAAATTTCTCGGTGTTAAACTTCATATTGTCTTTTGTCCACTTGTAGATTCTGTTTGTCGGTTTGTAGAGATCCTATGTCTTCTGGGTTTCTTATTTTTCTACTGATCTTTGTGTCATCCGCAAAGGATGTTACTGTGCTGTCTCTGGTAACGTCCTCATCTATGTCAATTAGCATGATTATGAAGAGTAGTGGAGCTAATACTGTTCCTTGTGGTACTGAGCTGAGGACCTGATTCTGATGAAGATACTCCTTGTACTGTAACGATTTGTCGCCGCTCACTAAGGAAATTATATATCCATTTCCCTACTTTTCCCGTTATTCCCATATATTTCAGTTTATGTATTATGATTCCATGGTCACACTCGTCGAACGTTTTGACAAAATCTGTGTATATTACATCATAGTTTTCATTACTTCCAAGTGCATCAATAATGTTGTTGTAGTGTTCCATTAGTTGTGATAGGCATGATCTGCCTGACCGAAACACATGTTGGTTACCGGTATCATTTAATTTTTTCTGAGTTTCCAAAAAGTCACAGATTTTCTGTCTAACTATTCTTTCAAATAGTTTAGTGAGATGAGATGTAAACGACACTGGTTTACAGTTTTTGGCCTCGGATCGTTCTCCTCCTTTATATATTTGGACTATGTTCACGCTCTTCAGGATGCCCGGTATTTCTCCCGTGTCTAGTGATCGTCTCCATATCCAGTATGGGGGCTCAGCGATTGCATTCTTGCAGTTTTTGATCAGTGTGGCATTCCATTTATCCGGTCCTGCCGCTGAGTGTGTTTTTAGTTTCCCTATGGCTTGTGTAATATCATCCGTCGTAAATTCGAAATCCGTTATACTTTCCCCTTGTGGTTCTTCAAAGAACGCGTTTCTATCGCATATCAATTTCAGTTTTTTGGGATACTGAATGATGATTCGTACTGAGCTCTTAATATTTCAGATACTTCTGTTAGATCATCTGATAAATCACTGTTCTCATTTTTAAAAGGTCCGATAGTCGCATGGTTTTTCGACTTTCTTTTTGCGAAATTATAGAAGTACTTTGAATTAGCCTTTATCGCTTCTATAGCGTCGTCATCTTTTTCTGTATCCTTCTCGATTAGTGCCTGTATGACGACATCGATACTTTGTAGTTTATCATTTAATATTTTTCTGATGTTATCTTTACAATTACTTAGTTTGCAGTCACTCTTTTTCTCTTTCGGAACAATGCCCTCTTTTGTCTTTCGAACCTGCGTCTCTTTCCTCTTTGTTGTATCTTTGGGACATGTTTTTCTACAATTTCTAACGTCTTCTCCTCTAACGTCATTAGCATCTCCTTCGTTGTCTTGGCCTCAAAAATGGTTTTCCAATCTATTACTTCCATGCTGGATGTCATATCTTCCCAGTTTATAGCTTTGGAGTGAAAATTAAAAATTTCGAATTTGCTTCTTTCTGTTGTGCGTATTCTTTCCTTTCCTGTTGCCTTTATATTAGTTGTTATTTCAATGATGTTGTGGTCCGATATCATAGTTGGGGATATTTCTACATTATCAATTAGATTACTGTTGTTTGTGAATACCAAATCTAGGCAGTTGTTTTTTCTTGTGTTTTCTGTTATTTCTTGTGTTAACATAAATTCATCAGCTAAATCTAGTGGCATTTTTACCCGCTCCTGGTCTTCTCGTGTGCCCACTTTTCCTCGTGTGTATACATATATTTTTTCCTATCCTTTTATATTTCATGAATGGGAAATTAAAATCACCACAGAGAAAAATATTTGGGGTTAGAGTGTGTAGATCTTTTACCAAGTTTCTTACCTCTGTAATGGAATCTGAAAATTTTGAGGTTGGTGTGTTTTGGGGGTCTGTACATTACAATTAGTACCATATTTAATTTTTCAATTTTTGCTGCTACACCTTCTACGTAGTTGTTTGAGGTACTTATAGCCATTTCTGCTGTGCCTTTCGCGTGTGTAAATAGCACATCCTCCTTTACGTCTCACTGTTCTGTCGGCTCGGAGGATGTTATAGTTATCAATTTGTATTTCTTTTTTGTCAATACAGGACTCACAATTTTCACACTTCGCCTGGCAGTCCTTTACAAGCTATTATTTTTTTAATTTTGCCCAAATTCACCCCCCCCCCCCTTAGCCCCCCCTGCTTGTACACCTCTGACTAGATCTGCACACATCAGATGATTAACATTCATTGTACAGTCATTCCCCCAACCTGCATAAATTCAGAGATAGGATGAGACATTTCACTATCCCTTTTTTTGATCTGCATGAGCTAAGATTCAAAGATGGATCAGCACAAATTTTAAAAAATTGTGGTAAATACTAAAAAATTATGTATGTACAATACTTTAGCATTTGAAGCTGGCAGCAACATGCTTAATATTATGTCCCTTGTATGACTGCCTAGTTTATGTTGTCATCTTTCTCATGCTCCTCTGGATTATTACATTAGATTTCATTTGGAAAACATGAAGCTACTATGGTTTATCGAAGTAATCCAATTCAAAAGCTACATTTTAATATGTTAGTTACAAGAGTAAGGGAATCGTCTGTAAATTATATTTTTTTTTTTTTTTTTTTTAAGTTCGGGAAGAACCGATTCGCCTCTATTTAAAAGGGCATATCTCGGCGGAAAAAGTGAGAGGAAAGACAGAGGAAAAAGAAAGGGTGGAGGGGACAGTCGAAGTGGAAAAAGACCAAGGACTGCAGGGTCGAGCCCCATCATCCTTGGGTGCTAGGGCCGGGACGGCGCACGAGAAACCTCCAGGAACAAGCACGTACAAATGAGCACAAAGAACACTCAAGAGCACGAGCTTAGAACCCCCTTGCGGGGCTGTAAATTATATAATTCTTACATTAGGCCTCACTTAGAATACTGCATTCAAGCTTGAGATCCCTTCACCTTCAACATGATACTGATATGCTTGAAGGTGTGCTACATAGGGCAACCAAGCCTATCCCTAACCTTAGAAGATTGGAATACAGGGAAAGATTAAAGGAATTGGGTATGTTTAGTTTTGCGATACGTTGTGTGAGGAGAGAGATGATGCAAACGTTCAGAATATTTTCAGGTTTGGACAATTTAGATGTACGTAACTTTTTCTCAATAGATGTCGATAGGATAACTCGTGGGCATAAGATGATTAGCAAACAGACTTGTAGACTTGATCTACGAAAGTACTTTTTCACTCATAGTAGTAGGTTTTTGGAATGACTTGCCATATGATGTGGTAAAAGTAGTTCATTAGTTATTTTAAGAAAAATTTGTAGATTGTAAACAGTGTATATGCTTAGCTTAAGTTATGTCAGCTACTTTGGTAACAGGGCTGTGGAGTCGGTAGACCAAGCCTCCGACTCCGACTCCTAGAATTTTAGAAGGGCCGACTCCGACTCCGACTCCGACTCCTGCCTCTAAATAATAATATAAAATATACTTTGATTATATTAACCCAGAATGGCATTTCATCACTACCAAGTGAATCATCAGGCTACTTTTTAATCTCAATTTCTCTAAATTCATCTTCAACCACACATTGACACACAAAATGTTTTTCATCTGTGGTTATGGTAAAGTATTCAAAAACACTAGATTTAACCGGAGTGTTCTTAGCCATTTTATAAGGGGCTTTTGAAAATAAAAATTTAGAATTAGCTTACACAGAATGTATTCAAATATAAATTTCTGAAAAGAAAATGAACAGTAATTAGTGATATGCAGGAAAAGCTCCTAGAAAGATCATGATGTAGGGGAATCATCATAAAATAACTATAATGCAAGATAGGTGGTTAAATTTAACCTGAACCAATATAAAGTACATCATAAAAAGAAGAGGAGTCGGAGTCGGTCCATTTTCACCGACTCCGACTCCTCTAGCAATGAATTTACTTCCGACTCCGACTCCACAGCCCTGTTTGGTAATAGTAAATAGTTGTATGTTAATTAGCTGAATTGAGATTGACGTTTTGCAAGATTTATTTATTGTTGTTATTAAATATAGCTCATGACTTGGAAAACCTCGATAGACCCTAGTGACTTTTTTCCAAATGTAATGTAATGGAAGTGGTTCGTAAAAATGTTAGGATTCATGCCCAACTCATGAGGAATGGAAAAGTAGTAGTATTTATGTACTAGACTGACATGGTATCTCTGATGCATACTCATTGTGAAAATATACTTTCAGCGAATTTATGAGAGAACGAAGTGCACGGTTTTGCTAAAGTGGAATTCGGTAGGGTGTATTCTGAAAGTATTAGAAATTTCTTATTCAAGTATTTATTAACTGTTTCAAACAGAAAAGATTAATTATCTGTAAGACCTAATAAGAATAGTAGAGGTTTGTTACTGTAATACAGAAATGGAGAAATAACTTTTTCATTTTTCCTGAACCTAACTTAAGTCATTTTTTCCTCAGCTGTTGGTGAGTTACCCTCTCTTTTCATGTTCCTCTAAAGGAAATGGTTCCTTCGATTTTCCTCTGAGGGCAGGCATTGCTTCGCTTCTTCAGGAGAGTGTGAGGAGTTCCAATGTTAGGAATCTCACATCGGCGGTTTTGGAGGCCCAAAATAAGATGAACGAAATCAGAAGTACGACCAGAAGCCCCGTCATCTTGATTCTAGACAAGGTAATAAGATAAAGACCGAAGTACCTCTTGAAAGAATAAAATGACCACTCAAAAAAGTTGTCAAGTTTTTCTCGGCGAATATTTTTCCCGTAATTACGTATATCTCTAGGAAATATGATAAGTAAACCTGGGGATGTGACGTGTGTGTCGTACGGTAAAAGGCGACTGCCCTACTGGGACTTCCGGGGATGGGGTTTTATCCGCCCTCCTGCGCGTAGCAATTAAAAATTGGGCCGAAATCCCGTCTCTGGAAAAATACTCCCTAGGGACTGCCAATGCTGCCATAGGAAGATTTGTCGGATCGCGTCAATTGTGGCAGTGGGGAAAGATAGAAGTATAAACGAGGATGCAAAGAGGGTGTAAGGGTCAAAGATTTGTCGGGGACGGACGTTTTGACTTAATTGGTTTGTACGAAAGGAAGCTGAAAGGGAATAGTGATGTTGAATGGAAAGGTATGGAAGGAAGACGTAAGAGGGGTTCCTCTAATTAAATATGAGCAGCATGAACATATGACGGAGTACAAATTTGTTAGTGATGTCTAAGAGAATGAACGTAGCAGTAATTGCAGCATAGACGTCATGTGATGAGTATGAGTAGTAGAAGAGGAGGAGGATTTCTAAAATATGCTAAGTGATGTGGTTGGAAGCGCGTGGAATACGTAGAGAGTGATTAGGTGTTTTAAACGGGGAAAACTGAAGTTGGTCTCGGGAATGAGTGATAGTGGCAATACAATAAAAAAGATTGTGTGAGGGAGGGCTGCGAGTTTTTTGAATGCATACTTTTAGCATGTGCATTTTTTATACCTTACCTTACCTTACCTTACCTTATGAACCTTATGTTGTTTCGTGCGTTAGTTTCTCTTCACACGGAGGTCAAGCTGGTGGCCCCGTCTAGGTCTGGCTTGGTGGAGGAGCGAGTTGCTTTCTTGCGCTCTCCACCGTACATAGCCAGGCACGCCCGGCTCATCTGGTACCGTCCTGAGCCAGGCATCCAGTCTTCTCTTGAAGACTTCAACTTTGACCCCCGTTACATTTCTGAGGTCCTTTGGAAGCTGGTTGAAAAGTCTTGGCCCCCTGACAACCAAGCTATTTTCCTTCAGAGTTGAGGAGGTCCCTTGTCGGGCCTTTAATTTGGGAACACTACACATTCTGCCTTTCCTATTTTCCAGTGTTGTTTGAATGGTAAATGAGTTTAGTTTTAGGTTTGGTACCAGTTTTTCGATCATTTTCCATATGTAAATTATGGTGTCGATCTCTCTTCTTTCCAGGGAGTACAGATTTAGTTTACGTAGTCTTTCCCAGTAGTTGAGTTTTTTTGCAGCCATCAATCTTGGCTGTGAAATACCTTTACGTTTCTTCTAGTTTATTAGTTTCTTCCTTTTTATATGGGGACGTCAAAACTGAGCAGTATTCAAGTTTTGGTATAATCAGTGTTTTTAGCAGGGGAATCATTACTGTCCTGTCCCTTCTCTTGAACGTTCTTAGTACCTCTCCGGCGACTCTTTTTGCTTTATTTATCGCTATCTGATTTTGTGTTTCGAATTTCGCATCATCTGTCATTATTATCCCGAGATCGATCGCTTTCGTGCTTCTCTGAAATTCCTGTCTATCTGGAGCATAATATGCAGTCTGTTTAAGTTCTTTTCTACCATATCTCAGGAGCTGAAATTTCTCGGTGTTAAATGACATGTTGTTGTCTTCTGACCATTTGTATATTTTGTTTGTGTCCCTCTGCAACGCCTCCACGTCATGTACATCGCTGATTTTTCTGCTGATCTTTGTATCGTTTGCAAAGGATGCTACTATACTGTTGCTGTTTACTCCGTTGTCTATGTCTGTTAGCATGATAATGAACAGGAGTGGGGCCAGTAATGTCCCTTGTGGTACTGAGCTGCGTACTTCCGATTCTGATGATGATATACCTTGAATTTTGACGACCTGCAGACGTTCTCTGAAGAAGTTGTAGATCCATTTTCCCACTTTGCCTGTTATTCCCATATATTTAATTTTATGTGCTATTATACCATGGTCACATTTGTCGAAAGCTTTAGCAAAATCTGTGTATATAACATCGTAGTTGTCATTGCCTTCCAATGCATCTAGGATATTGTTGTAGTGTTCTATTAGTTGTGATAGGCATGATCTACCTGATCGGAATCCATGCTGATTTTCGTTGAATCTTTCCCGTGTCTCCAGGAAGTCATAAATTTTTTCTCTAACTATTCTTTCAAATACTTTGGTGAGGTGGGACGTCAATGACACTGGTCTATAGTTCTTTGCTTGAGATCTGTCCCCTCCTTTATATATAGGGATAATGTTTGCTCTTTTCAAGATGCTCGGTATTCCCCTAGTGTCTAGGGATCTCCATATCCAGTATAAAGGTGGAGCTATTTCATTTTTACAGTTTTTAATCAATAATGCATTCCAATTGTCCGGACCTGCAGCTGAATGTGGTTTCATTTGTCCTATAGCTCTCGCTACATCTTCTGGTATAAAATCAAAGTCTGTTATATACTCTTTTTGCAATTCCTCTTCAAAGAATGCATTTATGTCAGGTATCGCTTTGTCACTTTTTGGGGTACTGAAAACTGATTCATATTGAGCTCTCAATGTATCAGATACTTCTTTTGGATCGTCGGTTAGTTCATTATCTCTCGTCCTTAAGGGCCCAATAGCGGCGCGCGTTTTTCTTTTCCTTTTTGCATAGCTATAGAAGTATTTTGGATTTTCCTTTATTGCTCTTACCGCCGTTTCCTCTTCCCCCTCTGTATGGTCCTTAATCAGGGCTTGTATTTCCGTATCGATACCCTCCAGTTTTTCTTTTATTGCTTTCCTGTCATTATCTCCGCAGTTGCCTAACTTCGCCTCCACTCTTTCTTTTGCGGAAAAGTCTTCTCTTTTGCCTCTCTAGCCAGCACCTCTTTCCTTTTGGCTGTGATTTCGGAGCATATTTTTCTAAAATTCTCAGCGTTTTTTCTTCCAAGGTTGTTAGCATTTCTTCAGTTGTTTTATTCTCGAAAATTGTTCTCCATTCTATTTGGGCCATGTGCGATCTGATTGCTTCCCAATTTATAGTCTTGGAGTTTAAGTTCAAGGCCCCGAATTTACTTCTTTCCTATATATATATATATATATATATAATATATATATATAATATAATATTTAGGAGAAATCCAATGACAAGGAGAAATGTAAATGCCATGAAAAGTCTTCTTTAATGCGCAACGTTTCGAGCAATACGCTCATCTTCAGGCTGTTTAATAACAATGTGAAATTAAAATCAATATTGAATGAAAAACAAAACAGAAAATTTCTATAACCTATTCGTAAAGACAAATTTTAAAAGACTGAGAAAAGAGGGTTAAATTCTAAGTTATACAGATTTACATATAAAAATTAAAAGTTATTTTTAAATACATGTAGTAAATGTGAAATTAATACACTGGAAAATTACCAATAGTACACTGGAACAATGGAACTATCTACCTTTCACTGCAGTATCCGAGGCTGACTAATTTGGGCAGAGACAAAGAACGGGAAACACGAAGGATGGCGAGGCGATTGGGAAGGAGGGATTATAAGGAATTGGGGAAGGAGGAGGGATCATAGCAAATTGAGAGGGACGGCCGATGAGTCAACATTCAGACTAGGGGACAATGCTTTAATGAAAAGGGATTCTAAAATTCTTAGTGAGTTGGGACAAGTATTACAACCAAGAATTTTAAAATTGTCTAAAGTGACATCAATTTTACATTTAATGCTGTGTTCACGAATACTCGAGGCTTCTTTAGTTTTTAAAATTTTACCTGTTCGGCCACTTATTCCCATATGCGAATAAAATCTAGCCCTGAGAGAGCGAACAGTGCTGCCGATGTAATTCCAAGGAGACACCTGGGGCAGGTAAATAAATATACAACACCGCTACGCAACGAGTCAGGGGTTCGATCCTTCGCTGAGAAAAAGCTACCTAAAGACGTTTTATTAATAAATATGATGCGGAAATCAGTATGATAAAAAAATTTCCTTAACAATTTTGTAAATTTAAGCTTAAATTCCTTATTCAAAGGACCCATTTCAAAGGACTGATTTCAACTATAAGATGTCTTGTATTAAAACTCTCCTGTTCAGAGGATATAATTTGACCTCTAATTTTACCTTACTTAATGATGAATTTAATAATCTAAGATCATACTTTACTAATAATAGTTTTCCTGTTCAATATGTAGACAAACTAATTAGATCCTTCTTAAATAATGTTTATAGCCCTCAACTTCCATGTATTACAGTGCCGAAGGATATAAAATATTTCTTGGTACCTGAAATGGGTCCTTTGAATAAGGAATTTAAGCTTAAATTTACAAAATTGTTAAGGAAATTTTTTTATCATATTGATTTCCGCATCATATTTATTAATAAAACGTCTTTAGGTAGCTTTTTCTCAGCGAAGGATCGAACCCCTGACTCGTTGCGTAGCGGTGTTGTATATTTATTTACCTGCCCCAGGTGTCTCCTTGGGAATTAGATCGGCAGCACTGTTCGCTCTCTCAGGGCTAGATTTTATTCGCATATGGGAATAAGTGGCCGAACAGGTAAAATTTTAAAAACTAAAGAAGCCTCGAGTATTCGTGAACACAGCATTAAATGTAAAATTGATGTCACTTTAGACAATTTTAAAATTCTTGGTTGTAATACTTGTCCCAACTCACTAAGAATTTTAGAATCCCTTTTCATTAAAGCATTGTCCCCTAGTCTGAATGTTGACTCATCGGCCGTCCCTCTCAATTTGCTATGATCCCTCCTCCTTCCCCAATTCCTTATACTCCCTCCTTCCCCAATCGCCCTCGCCATCCTTCGTGTTTCCCGTTCTTTGTCTCTGCCCAAATTAGTCAGCCTCGGATACTGCAGTGAAAGGTAGATAGTTCCATTGTTCCAGTGTACTATTGGTAATTTTTCCAGTGTATTAATTTCACATTTACTACATGTATTTAAAAATAACTTCTTAATTTTTATATGTAAATCTGTATAACTTAGAATTTAACCCTCTTTTCTCAGTCTTTTAAAATTTGTCTTTACGAATAGGTTATAGAAATTTTCTGTTTTGTTTTTCATTCAATATTGATTTTAATTTCACATTGTTATTAAACAGCCTGAAGATGAGCGTATTGCTCGAAACGTTGCGCATTAAAGAAGACTTTTCATGGCATTTACATTTCTCCTTGTCATTGGATTTCTCTTAAATATTAAATTGAAGCTCTGTAGAAGCAACCCGCATGATTATATATATATATATATATATATATATATATATATATATATATATATATATATAAGCACACCGGACAAAAAATTAGTCACCCCTCTCAGAATGTACCTAATAACGTTGACGGCGCCTCTGGCCTTGATAACCGCACGAATCCGGCGAGGCAGAGACTTTACGAGGTTGTGCATGTACTGAACATCGATTTGCTGCCACTCGTTCATCAGCCGGTCCCGCCAGAGTCCGTGGGTGTCTATTCCTGCGCTTCACTTTCTGTTTCCAGCCTGAACAACACCTTCGACGCATTCAGGATTAAAGGCTTCATTGGACCTGCGATGTACTCGTCGCCTCCCATCATTGGAGACAAACAAAAACGGTACTCATCGGACCAAATTACACGTTTCCAATCTGCCGCAGTCCAGTTTTTGTGCCTCTGAGCCCATTTATAACGTGCCAATTTGTGACTTGCTGTTAACAGCGGCCTCTTCCGTGGTACCCTGCTCCAGATGTCCATCGCATGCAGTTCTCGTCGCAATATCCGTTCGGAAATTGGTCGCTGGAGAACCTCATTGGTTTCTTGGAGCAATTGTTCTCTGGTTTGAAAACGATTTGCAGTTACTAGACGAGAAACATGGCGGCGGCCCCTATTGTCGAGAATTTTTTTCCGCCACAGTTACGCCGTCGATTGTCAGTTGATTGCGAACTACACCACTCTTTGTAAACTCGCTGGACAGTACGCGTTGACACACCAACAAATTGGGCTACTTCAGACATTTTGTGTCCGTGGGCTCTGCCAAACACGATGGCTCCTTTTTGCCACTGAGTAACGTCTGCCTCACGACCCATTTTGCAGACTATATCCAACACACACTTTGTTCTTCACACCTCACGAAACAGATCTGATCCTGTGTGCTACGTCACCGCTACTTGTCACTTACCAATGCTACATCAGCGCCCTCTGTGTGACCTTGAACTTCCTACTATCGGTGCTATTAGGGGTGACTAATTTTTTGTCCGGTGTGCTTATATATATATAAAATGGATGAATTTCACATTTAAACACGTGAAATGAATGAATGATGTAAACCCACAAGAAAAAGAAAAATGATTCCAAGGCCTTTTGTGTATTCAGAAGTACACCTCGTCAGGGAATGAAGGGAAAAGGTAAGAACCCGAAAACATATAATATATATATATATATATATCAGTATAGCGTAAACAAAGTAGTTAGGAGGGATTAACAAAAATTAACAAGTACTAATTAAGGGAGAAACCTATTTTAACAAGATTTTTCCATTTTATTCTTTGCCGAACTGTTGAAATTATTTATGAAACAGATGAATGCACATTCCAGAATGTTCCTTTCGCTTGTGCGTTCACTTTTAAGAAGAATTTACAAGCGTCCCAATTAATAGTATGATTATATGTATAATGATGATAATTAAACAATGCATTAGAATTGTTAGTCGTCGTACATGAATATTTATGGTGTTTTACTCTGACATCTAAAGTTTTCCCTGTTTGACCTATTTAAATTGATTCGCGTTGTTTACATCCATTTGAATAGGCAGAGACAGTGGGGCTGTTCTTTATTAGTCGAGATTTAAAATCTTCCCATCATGAGCAACACTTTAAATACTCTCAATACTGTACATGAAATTATTGAATCTGAAAACGTAGTCAACTTCGACTATATCTCGGTAGACGACTTCTCAAACAAGAAATACAATAATGGCAACCTGTCTTTCCTAAACTTAAACATTCGCAAACTTAAATATTGACAGCTAACCTAAAATTATCACAACATAAATTCACTTGCATTATTTTAATTGAAACCTGGTTAAATGAAAAGATCTTTTTTAACATTTCAAGGTACACAAGCTACCATGTATGATTGTATGTAGGGATAACAATAGGGGAGGAAGTGTAAGTATATTCGTAGACTCAAACTACGAGAGTAAAGACAATTTATCCGACAAGGCGATGCTAACAAGGGGAGTTCCACAAGGATCTATTCTTGGGCCCTTACTATTTCTAATTCACGTCAACAATTTTCATCTTTCTACGACATTAAATTGCGTACAGATGATACCACACTTAATCCTTCCTATCATAACGCAGACTTTGTGATTAATGAAACGAACAGGCAATTAGAAAACGTGTATAAATGGATGTGTGCTAATAAACTTTTATTGAAACTGACAGTCATCATATGATTATTACTGCAAAACATATTAATACAAACTGTCTAAGAATTGGGAATACTACTATTGCAAAGGTGAATGAGGTTAAATTACTTCTTGGCATTAATTTAGATGAAAAACTAAATTTCAAAAGTCATGTACAACATGTCAAAGCCAAAATATCAAGTGTTCTCTTCACATTATTTTGAGTGAAAAAGATCCTTCGTCAAAACGCACCCCTTACCCTATATTATTCCTTCATTCATCCACACTTATTTATATTGCATTACAGCATGGGGTAGCTCCAAGAAATATATAAAACATCCTTTGGAAGTAATTTATAGGAAAATGTTTGCGAACTCTCAAATAACAACAACACCAGACAAAATTACACTTCCCCAATGTTGTTTATTTTCACCATTTTTTTGTCAAATACACCATCGTTATAACATCAGACTACCCAGTGATTTTATACACAAACTTAACTATACAATAGAAACTGCAGAAAATTCACTCTTTCAAAGGAACAGATGTTGGAATGCAATTCCCACGCATATCAGGCAGGCTTCATCACTAAATATACTTTGCAAATCACGAAAAACTCATTCATTAGCTCTTACTTTATTATTTTTAATGCAGGAAGGAGGGGCCAAGGGCGAATGCTCGCAAAAGCGCCCCCCTTCCCCCATTGAAGAATAAGAAAGCCAAAATCAAGGTCCAGGGTTTTCGGGATACCTGGACACTGCGTTTGAAAGATTGGAGGTAATAGACAGAGGGGAAGGTGGATTGAGGAAAATTGTTCCAGAGTTCACCGGTTGAGTAGATTGAAAGATTGAAAATATCGTTAGAGAGTTGGACAGAAAAGGAACGAGAAAGTGTCGAAAGTCTGCTGCTGCTGCCTGCATGCTCTCCTTAAAGGAAGAGACGTGCAGTTAGTGTTTATTATTATTATTTATCTATTATTACTCGCTACTTTCACTATTTTTTAGGTAATAAACAAGCTAAATGCCATTAATTTTGCCTAAAAAGCATCTATGCTTTTAAGGGCACATTCAGATGAGAGTACTGTGAATATATTAATGTCATAAGTATCTAAAAATTGTAAAATTCTGTCAATTTTTTTTTCAATAAAGGTTAAGTATGTTTGTACTCAGATTACGTTAATTCCATTTATTTTAAGTAAGGTGGGAAGATGTTTAAAATTTATGGGGTTGTTATAATACAGTGAAAGAATTAATATGTACACTATTTCCAGTCTGTGGTTTCCCTGCCTTGGGAGATGATTCATGCACTGCGGAATCAGTCTGTTACCAGAATGCCCAGTCTTCAATCACTGGTTCACCTCTACCTGGTAAGTACATTCTTCCATATCAAAATTTAAAATTTGCCTATTCCACATGGAATGGGCGTGGCGCATAAATCTCAGGACGAGAGCCTGTACATTGTTCAAGACAGTTTGTGGGAGAAGAAGCATTTAGTTTTTAGGATATAACGAGACCGAAGTTGTACGTAGTCTTAGAGGTTGAAGGATTGAAAAGGAATTTATGTTTGAAACAGAATAAGAGCTTACGAAGCGTAATACAGAATAAGGCTAGAAAATGGCATACCATAGAAAGTTTTTCCAGTCACAGCTTCACTGAGGGTTTTCTTCCTTTTCCCCCTTTGAGCCCATTTCCATTGCTGTTTGCAATTCCACTTGGTCTGTCTCAAAACTGGCCTTTGATTTGATTTAGGAGGGAGTATTCACTAAAGAAGATCAAGAACCAATTTTGTTTGTTCCCTTAGCATCACGTACAAAAGAGTGACAGTCTACTAACGAAGGGGATCGATGCTTCGAAGGGATTTTTTATCCTAGATCCTGAAAACAACCTCCCGAGGTCAAGGGACAGACTTCGAGAGACCTTTAATCTCACTCAGTGGGAGGGAGTCCAAGGACAAAAACCAACTCAAGAACAGTTCAAAGATGCTCTCACCAATAAGGATGTTTTCGTGTAAGGACTAAAAGCAGAGTAAAGATAAGTGAAAGAGTTTGTTAGGAAAAAAATGAGATTTAGACTCGTTGCCATTGTCCGACTTCATTTTAATTGTTTGTGTTCTAAAATTGGCGGTTAATTAATTTCCTTCCAGTTACGTTGGTCATGGGTCCGGGAGTCAGTACATGCCGGCGCAACTGGTCGAGACTGTGGATTGTAAGTCTCTTGTCCTCCTGTACGGTTGCTCGTCGGCGTCTCTTGCCCGAAGGGGGGCGGTCCCCGACCCGTGGGGAGTCATCCTTAATTACCTCATCTCTTCGTGGTAAGTAGCGATTGTTTTTCCGAGTCGGTGGATCGGGTGCGTGTAATGGTAGGCCTGTTCAAAAATCAACTTTTTCTTATTTTCATAGGTTTCTGTACATTTTCCCATGCTTTTTGACCTGAAAAAGCCGAAAATCACAACTATTTTGACCTAGGATGTTGGGAAGCATTGCCGCATGGAGCTTTAAATTTTCTGCCTTGAAATCGGCCAAAGCGCCAATTCCGGGGTCCCTTGAATTATGTTTTGCACTTTAACTTTTGATCTAAACAAGATAGAGCAACAAATTAGGTATCAAATGAAAGAGCATAAAATTAATAAATAATAATAATAAATAATATAAATAAATAATAATTAATAATAATAATAATAATAATAATTATCTATCATTTTTCAGGAAACAACAAACTCAATCAGAATCTAGAAAACCATCTACAAGTTACAACTTCACAATGGCATTAAGCAAGGAGCTGAGGGAGCTCCGTGGGCGCACAGTTGATATCTCAGAACCTCCACGTACTGTCCACAGGCAGGTGTCAACTGGGCCATCTACCAGATCTCTCACTGAAACTTTCCTGGTTGGATACCCTTCAGCTTTTATCAGTGGTTCCCAGCTTCCCACCAACAGACAGGCGTTCCAGTATTTCCTTAATCTTCAGAATTTACCGGAAAATGCAGGGAGGCCCATGGTTCAAGACCTTGCATATGAAACAGTTGAATCTATCATCCCATTCTGGCAGATGGCTAGGATCAAGACAATGACCAAGTACAACGCAATGAAGCTCTTCATGAAACTACATGAGAAACATCGTGCTCTGGTGAAAAGCAAAGGAAGAGCAAGTAACCCTGGAGGAAAAAGAGGAGCATTTGTGCTGGAATTAGACAGCCTGTTCGATATAGGAGCTCCAGATGCAATCCAGGAAATACAGAACAACAGACTGTTATCCAGAGAGAAGAAAGATGAGGATATCAGATTCTACGAAGACCAAAAGACTGAGAGGAAAGGTCATATGTCTGGTCATGACAAGATTTTTGAGACAAGATCCCTGCAGCAAGCAGCGAGGAATGAAAGACTGCAGCATAGACAAGAACAAGGTAAAACTAATTACTTTGAACGTCACAAAAAGTTTTAAGTTTTACTCCATTGCGATATTTAGCATGTACTTAACAATTACTGTCTTAACATGTACTATTTTACAGCTGCAGCAGAACAAGAGGCAGTTGTTCATGTGGATGACATTACCTGGGGTGACTCAACTGACAACGACGCTAACACAGAGGACATGGATTACCATCAGCCTCGTCCTGGATGTTCTCACCATCAAGACACTGTGACTTGACGTTTCCAAGGAAGGTCATGGAATGTGATGTCATCTGCAATACAGCTGATCGTCTTGGTTTATCAGACAATCAAGTTACTGCCATGGTTTCTGCCACCTTGAAAGCTGGAGGGGCTGATCTGGATAACTTCGTCATCTCAACCTCAACAACACGTCGCAACAGAATGCTGTCCAGGTATAATATCAGCCAGAGTCACATGTCCAAGTTTTGTGAAAACCCCCCACAGTACGCTGCCTTACACTGGGATGGAAAGTTGCTCAAAGATGTCTTGGGCAGTGAACCTGGAAGTACCTCAGAGACTTTAGCTGTGCTAGTGTCTGGTCCACCTTCATACACTGAAGGAAAGTTATTGGGAGTACCTGTCATCGACAATTCTTCTGGCACAGCTCAGGCTGAGGCTTCAATGGATTTACTGGAGACATGGGAACTTACGGATAATGTTACTGCCCTTGTTTTTGACACTACATCCAGTAACAGTGGAGTTCACAGAGGAGCTGCCAAACTGCTAGAGAAAATGCTGAACAAAAAGGTGTTTTATCTGGCCTGTCGACATCACATCCTGGAAATCCTAGTAGGAGCAGTTTGGGAGCTGTTTGGGAAGGTGAAGGGGCCATATAATCCCTGGTTTGAGCATCTGAAGGATGTTTGGACGGACTTGTCCAAGGAAAACCCAAAGATGCTGGCTATCAACAGCAAATGGCTGAAGGAAAAGAAGAAGAACAGTGAAGAAATACTCCAAGACATTCTAACAGCAGAAAGGCTTCCAAGAGCCGACTACAGGGAAATGGCTGAACTGACAGTCATTGTTCTTGGAGGAACGCCTCCTCGAGGTATTCACTGGAGTCGACCAGGCGCCATTCATCAGGCCAGATGGATGGCCAGAAACCTGTACTCCATGAAAATGCTGATGTTTGCAGATCAACTTGAGTACGACGAAGACACTGTATCAAAGCTGGAAAGACTCAACACCTTCCTTGCGCTGTTCTACACTCCTGTATGGATGATGTCAATGTCTGCTGCAGATGCTCCCGTGAATGATCTAAGTCTAATCCAGGACATGTTGAAGTACAAGAAAACTGACCCAGAGCTTGCTGATGCAGTACTTAATAAGATGGAAAACCACAAATGGTACTTGACGCAGGAAGTCGTGCCATTTGCCTGTTCAGCAGTAGATTGAGTGACACATTGAAGCACGACATTGCTGCCCAGTTACATGCCACTGAGAAGCCAGACAGCTTCAGAACAGGAAAGCCTCTATTCCAGAGAGTCACAGCTAAGACCACCCTGGTTGATCTCATTGGCCCAGAATCACATTTCCTGCTGGACACACTGAACATTGGATCCGAGTGGCTTCTGGAACCTGTCACGTCTTGGCCACAGAATGAGGACTACAGAAAAGCGTTGGACTATGTTAAGAATCTGAAAGCGGTGAATGACATTGCTGAACGTGGTGTCAAGATGATGAGCGACTTTGCAAATGTCATAACAACAGATGCCAAGCAAAGGGACTATCTCCTTCAAGCTGTGGAGTTCAACAGACGCCGCTTTGACAGCTTCAAGAAACAAACTCTCAACAACTGACTGTGTAAATGGCATTATGAAATTAATCATCATGTAATGCTTTCACTTCTTGATCGATTAGACTTGACAAAATGTTAATCTCAAATTTGTGTCATGAATAAGGCGCTTTGTCTGCCTTGAGTGTGAGAAAACGAATTTTGTGATATTTCTGAAATCTTTGTATGTACCAATGTGCCATTTCTTGTTCCAAGACTATCATAATTGTATAAGTTAGAAAGAGGACTAAAAACACTTTAATTTGGTGCCTATTTTGTTGCTCTATCTTGTTTAGATAAAAAGTTATAGTGCAAAACATGATTCAAGGGACCCCGGAACTGGTGCTTTTGGCCGATTTCAAGGCAGAAAACTTAAAGCTCCATGCGGCAATGCTTCCCAACAACCTAGGTCAAAATGGTTGTGATTTTCGGCCTTTTCAGGTCAAAAAGCATGGGAAAAAGTACAGAAACCTATGAAAATAAGAAAAAGTTGATTTTTGAACAGGGCTAGTGTAATGGCTACGGTACTCCCCTCAAAGAATCAAAATTGAAGTGACTTTTAGACGTTTTAAATAAGTGATCTTATTCTCCATGATTAAATACATTAAGACTGCTGCGAACAATGCTAATTGTTTTCCTTTGAATTTCATTAATGATTTAAAATTTTGCAATCTAACAATTGGCACTAGCGCCACGGAACTTAGATCTACATAACGTGCCATTACTTGACCTCGAAAAGCTCCCAGCTTGAATTTGAATTTTATGTTTGAAATTCATGAAACAAATGTGCAGTAACTAATAAAAGATCTCGAGATAGTATTAAAAAGGGAACAGCTTATACACATGATCTGGGTCCTTCGAAACTCGCTACTTGTGGGGCTAAGAATTGTTAAATTTTAAAAACACTAGTCGTATAGCATTCATAACATTTCGGTACCTATAATGAAAATTGTTAAAAAAAAATATAACTTTGGAAATACTTGCAATTGATAAGTTTCGCGAAAGGTACATTTACATCTTGCACTAACAATTAATTATAGACCAGTTTGTTCATTATGTGCTTTTAGTAAAACGAGAAATTTATAAAGAACAATCAGTATGGCTTCTCTAAGAATAATTTGACTGAAATGGCTGTATTGATGACTCATTTCAATTAATGTGCATATTGCGTTTCACTTGTCATTTTTGTATTGTATTATCGATTCTTTGTTTTGTATTTATCGCATCTGTAGTAATTTCAGATTTAACGTGATTTATTATATTATATTTGTTACTTAGACCTGCCTATTAACTCCTTATGAAATGGTGTTTTTCTTAAGAGTCCAGTAAAGCGTGAAATTTTAATAACCAAGCTAAATAAAGTAATTATCAATAGTCCAACATTTACGTATACTATGTTAAAATTATGGTAATATTCGTTAATATCAATAGAGATTTCTCTTTCTAGCTGGATTTAGAGTTTAACTTCGTTACTTTTAAAAAGGTTGTTGTTTTGGGAAGGGGGCAATTAAAGGTGTCTTGTAGCTGTTACTCGTCGTGTTTAATATTTTCCTTTACTCGCAGTACCTTCCATGCAAAGCTGCTCTTCTTCTGAAAATTTTTTAAAGGGTTTAAATTCTTTCGAATTCTCTCCCGTATCAGCCCTTGGTGGTGGGGATGTTGTGGGAAGTGATGGACAAAGATACAGACCTCCTCACAAGAGAGATGGTGAAGGCCCTTAGGGGTCTCAAGGGCTTCCCAGGATCACCCTTAGAAGACCCTCCGACAGATTTACCTCTCATGGTGGCCAAGGCCAGGCCACTTTGCAGCTGGTATCTGATTTCAGCAGCCCTCGTTGTGTATGGCCTTCCATTACAAGTGGTTCCACAAATGGAGTCCAATGAAGACGAGTCTTGATGTTATTTAATTCAAATTAGTTTTAATTTTATTATTTATCGTTAAAGGAATTTAATAGGCATGCCATTTTGAAACGAGAACCTCTATTTTTTATTGGAATAAATATGAAGCTCTCTGATACTTTTGTACGTGAAAATAAATATTTCTTATTAATTAACCCATTTTCTAAAGTTTTATCCGAATAATCAATCCCTTGGCAGCGAAATCGTGGTGATTTTTTTTCCACCAACAAAACGCAGCCGTTATTACAGAATGTCTGGTAACCATTGTGTTTGAGAAACAAGGGGGCTACGTTGTAGCCGCTGTCATAATACCACTTTCCGTTGATCAGCAAAGTTTAGCGACATTGGGTCGGATTGGAGACCGTCCTTCGCGGCCTGACTACGTAGCGACCTGTGGCTTGGATTTCACAAAGCTGTAGGTTAGGGTGCCACACTCTATGGGGGCGGTTTTTAGAATTTGGAAAGGCCCTTAGTCATATTGTTTGGTTGGATGAGAGGACCCTAAATGTGAAGTTTGAGCCCGATCGAAGTACATTTAGAGGTTCCGCATCGACCGTTTCTGTTGTACCGTGTGTTCGAAATACTGGATTTATCTGGGAAACCTGTAACCATGGCACTATTACATATATACAGGGTTGAAAAAACCCAAAAACCAATGGTTTAAAAAAAAAAAAAAAAAAACTTAACTCAATTAGGTACTGGTACTCAGAAATTAGAATTGCTGACACTCATTTTTTAATTGGAAGATGTTAGATGTAAGAAGTGCTAACTTCACAAAAATGAAAATAAACCTAACACATTTATATTTATAGCTACATGCGTTTATAATGTAATTGATACAGGTAACTTCAATCCTTTTATGTGCAATGCCACTATTAAATAGGCCTGCTAGTGCAAGGTAGCTATATTATATACTACCGTACATACTAGGCTACCCTGAACTGATGGTTTTTAGGTCTTATCAATATAAATATAAGTTTTAGTTTTAGAGCTATTAGTTTATGAATTAAATAATTTGTGTTGTAAAAATTGAAATTACAAAAAAAACAGAAAACATGTTTTTTTTAAATGGTTTAAACCATGGTTTAAACCATTTGGGTTAAACCAGCCAACCCTGCATATATATTGCTATAATTTATGCATTTCATAAATTTAAATATTTATAATTAATATTTGCTTCTCATTGTATATATTTTCACTACTTTTCAGCATTGAGATCTGGCAACAGCGCAACGCCGGGTTAGTGTGGTGAGTCACACTGTCAGTCTTCAGTCAATCAGTCTCCTTCACGCATTCAACGCGTGATCATCTCGTGATGGCTACCGCAAGCTCACTGAGATCCAAGACCGAGATATGGCTAATCGGACACGCCAACCCAAGCCCCCTAACGGGAAACAGGTAACCTTCAAATGGTGAAGTGCTTCGCCGGTTTATACAGTTTCATAAGGTGCAAAAAAAACAACTAGCCGAGGCGGCGCGTAATGTGATCGTCGAGGTGTATACTTTCTGGGCTATGGCCAGAATCCCGACCATGACCTCCAAAAGCGCCGCGCGAAAACTGCTTAGACTTTACGACAATTGGCAGGCACTGCAGCGCAGCCGGAAGCGGTCCGGCGCCACAGGTGAGGCAGCCAGGGCGGCCTTCACCGAGGGACTCTGACATTTTTTACGTGGCTCTCGACAACGCCCTCTCCGTCATCACCATCCAGGAGGATCGCGACTTCCTTCTTGCTCAACGCGAAAAGGGTCGCCGTGGTGTCATGTCCGGGGTTAGGGTGCCACATAAAAATCATTTTTTGATTTTTAGGACGGCCCTTTGTGGGATTGTTAGGTTGGGTGAAAAAGCCCTGAATATGAAATTTTAGCTAAATTGAAGGATATTTATGGGTTCCGCATCGACCATCTCTGGCGTACCACGTGTCAGAAGTAACGAGTTTCTCCAAGAAATTGCTCCAGCTCCAAGGGGTAAAGTAACATGTACAATGTCAATATAAATGCTATCATATACCATGGCGTAGAGGACAGTCACAGCTATATTTCCATAGCATTAAGTTTATTCCATCTCCAATATTTTTTTTTATATTAATGTTTTTGTCGCGGTTCAAAAGTTTTTTTCAAAGTTTTACCTTAATACGTTTATGCTTTGTAATCCAAACCACACCAACCGGCAACCAGCTTATAACAACACAATACGCAACTAGCAAACAGTGCAAACACCTTAACAATATTGTTCAACATTATTTCGTAATTAATTGGAATAAACTTGTCCCACCATGCATGGGTAGCAGGATACTATTCTGTGTGTGTAATGTTATTAATAATACAAAATCATTAAATCAATTTCAATTTTATTGCAACAAAACAACTTAATATTATTAAAATAAAAAACATTTTATTCCGTATTAATCATAGTAATATACTGAGCCTACTGGCCATATAAATCAAAATAATAACTAAGAAATAAAGTATATACGATTATACATTGTTATACAGGATTAATAGGAGTAACACCCTATAAAAATGAAGCAAATTCAAATATACCATAAAGTACTCCCAAACCCGTTAAGGATTTCCGCTGCGGGCACTCGGGTGCTCTTTGCGGTGCTTCTCAACGACTTGCATCAAGTACTGCCGTTGCTCCTCGTCCTTGGTGAGTGTGAGATTGTAGTTCTGCATCAGCGCGACCCCTCGCTCCGCCCGGACATTGACAACGCTCAACGTAGAGACACGGCGTTTCCCGCCAGGTAGGACGCATTGTTCGACCAGGTAGCCGGCTCCAACTCTAGGAAAGAAGTATTGATCGCGAGCCGCTCGAAAAGAAGCGTGCTGGATGTCGTGCAAAAGTCTGCCACTGTCTTTCGCTCGAGCTCCTCCGGGCAGACGTCCAGGGCAATGCGCTTGGGTGGCTCCTCGGTGCCCTCGACATCCTTGATGGCCGTCGCAATTCGACTCTTCTTCTCCAGCGGAGTGTCGTCATCGAAGAGCGAGGGCGGCCAGGTGTTCACTCAGGTACCAGAGATGTCGTCGAAACACAGGGGAGGTAGCCTTGGACACGTCCTTGTCCACTAGGGTGTTTCATACCTATAGGGTAAAATAAAAATGAGCTTGGAGTTTTAATCCACACGTTTCTCCGTATTCTAAAGAACAAGAAAACACGTTTGTGCAAGTTTGAACCAGATCGCGCTGCATTTAGAGGTCCCCAACTTTGACGACTTTTTGTCAGTTCATTTCTCGCCTGCCTGCAGTGAAGACGGTTTTCTTCGTCACTTGAGCGGTTCGTGTTGTATAGCCTATTGGACAACTATGGAGGTAATTATATATGCTACTAATTATCTCATTTTACTGTGGTATTGAAATTTATTATTATTTAATTTCTGTCATTTTACTGTGGTAGTGATATTTATTATTAATATTACATGAAATTAATTAGTCTGTTGCATATTGGACAACTAAGCTGGTAATTATTTATGATACTAATTAATGTAATTTTACTGCGGTATTGAAATTTATTTAATTAATGAATTGTCAAAGAGAACGTAGTGTACACGTATCAGTTTTATAAATAAAGCAGTAACTGGGACTCGAACCAGTGTCATAGCCGTTTGGCGGCATCGCTCAAGTCGGCGTACACAGCACGCTATCCACTCCCTAGATGGTGTAGTGGATAGCGTGCTGTGTACGCCGACTTGAGCGATGCCGCCAAACGGCTATGACACTGGTTCGAGTCCCAGTTACTGCTTTTCTTTATTTAATTAATGAAATTAATTACGATGTGAAATTATTTCTGTGGAATTATTTAGTTTGTTTTCTTTTCCAGGTGTCTACCAGAGCGAAAACAGAAGTGTTTCTTATTGGCCAGACGGATGCGAACATCACATCAAGGGCCTTCCAACTCAGTTGCAAGTACTCAAAAAGTACTTTTACCACCAAAAGGAGCAAAAATTTGGACGTACTAAATGCCTGAACCTGTGCCTGGATGCCTGTCTCATATTTTGGGAGAGAGCGAGAATCCCCATGATGCGTCGAGATTCGGCCTTGAGGAAGATGGAATCCCTTCTCAAGGAATACGACCGGCTTGTGAAGCACAAGTCACATAAAGCAGAGTCCTTCCGAGTGAAGGAGGCGATGTTCAAGGAGGCAATAGCGAAGGAGATCATGGACATTGCTCATTCACAGGCTAAGGAAATGATGAAGAATCAGGAGGACATCCACTTTCTCGACATGCAGCGTGAAGATCCAAATTCCTGCAGCATGGGCCCTGTTGACATGAAGCTTCACTATAAGGAGATTAGGAAAAGGAAGAGGCTGGACAAGATTAAGGAACAACAGGAGAAGGCCAGGAAGGAACAAGGAGCTGCAGAAGATACGGGGGCTTTAGTGATTTCAACTTCGTCAGAGACTGACTCAGATGTCGTTGACCCAACCGTGGAAGTTTTTCCATCACCAAAGAGTTCAACTGTTCTCTGACGAAGAGCAGAAGCAGTATTTGCTCAAAACTGTGATGCAGCATAGGGCGAAATACCCGAATAAAACCAAGAAGGATTTCATGGACAAATGATTCGCAAGAAGTGGTTATGTTTTTTGTATCTTTGTGAAAATGTGTAGTGAAATGGTACTCGTTTGTTGAATAAAAATTCATTGACAGATTTTTGTTTAATTTTTTCCGTTTATGATCTGCCAGAGCATCAAACTGGGGACCCGTAAACTTTAAACTATTGAATTAATACTTCGGTTTATCAGTCTCCTCAGCAAATGGAACAAGGGGATCCATGTGGATTAAAATTTTTCCAAACTTTTAATTTATGAAACACCCTATTGTCCACCTTGTCGTAGCCAACCAGTGCCTTGAGCATCGCCAGGTCAGTTCGAGGGGCAGCGGCGGGAAGGGGCGCCGTAAACCAGGCCGGAATGTAAACCAGCAGCGCAAAGTTTACGAAGCGCAGGATGCCCCGGGCCTCGCGAGCCTTAATGGGGAGCTGCTGCCGGAAGAGGTGGAGCTTGATGGCGTATATCACTTTGGCCATCCACCGGGCGCGGTGGAGTGCGCCCGGTCGCATGAAGCGCGCACCTCGCTGGGGGACGCCTCCAAGCGCTATGATCGCCAGCTCCAGGAGCTCTCGGTAGTCGTCCCGCGGCTGGCCCTTGGTGATGTGACTAGTGATGTTAAAAAACGGGTTTTTTTTATGTCCATGTTTTTTTTTTTTTTTTTTTTTTTAATAATTAATATAGATATTGCCAATTTAATTATAAGGTATACTTTTGCAATGATATATATTATAAAAATAAATAAATAAATATAAAATAGGCCATATGGTACCAGTATAGAATGGCCTTTTCAGCCTATTTACAGAAAAAAACTGGCCTCTTTCTTGCACTGAGTCTTGTATCTTAGATCCGTTAAACTTGCGAGAACACTGGCTGGGAGCTGACTGCCCATTGTCCAACCTTTCCAGGACTCTCCCATCCATGCCTCGGATTTTGAATCTCCCACTTAACTATCCTTTAGACCCGCGATGACATATTTTCCCCCCGAGACCATCCATATATATACATACACATACACCCATATACCAATATATGTTACACACTACAGGGTGTCCCGTAAGTCTGGACCCATAGGGAAAAATAATAAAATTACAAAATAGTCCAAAAATTTATTACATAATCTGTTCAAAGTGTCCGCCGTTGTGTCGCACACATAGTTGAAGACGCAATCTCCACTGCGACAGCACTTTCTGAATCACAGTCGCAGAAATTTCTTGACACGCCTCCACAATGCGTGCTTTAAGGTGGAAAATGTTCTGAAGTTTGACCTCGTACACTTTGGCTTTCAAGTGGCCCCACAAATAAAAATCATAATAAAAAATAATAAAAAAATAATAATAATAAATAATAATAATAACATAAAAAATATATTATAAATCCCTATGGGTCCAGACTTACGGGACACCCTGTATAGTGGAGCCACTTATATACACATTTATATCTATTATATACCCCATACACACGCATACATCCAGAATTCCAGATACATACGCACACATACTCACATATATACCTACACAAACTCATACACCTCTATTTCGCCCTTTCATTACCTCCGAAATCATTTAGCACATACAGTAATATCCATACAGACAGAGCAGCAAAGCTAGTATTTATATCCCAAAATGCAAAATTCCAAGAAAGTGAAGTAAAACATGGTGCTACATTGGCTTCGTCAACATCCAAATCTGCAATAATTACCAGTACCTGTGATATTGAAACTATATGCTCTAATCAATCTAGTGATAATGATTCTTCAATGGAAATAGAATCAGATAATGAAAGTTAAACAGCATTAGGTTAACACAAAGGTTAATATACTGCGCGGTCATTGCAGATATATATATATATATATATATCCCCGCAAGGGGGTTCTAAGCTCGTGCTCTTGAGTGCTCTTTGTGCTCGTTTGTACATGCTTGTTCCTGGAGGTTTCACGTGCGCCCTCCCGGCCCTAGCACCCAAGGATGATGGGGCTCGACCCTGCAGTCCTTGTCATCCTTGGTCTTTTTCCACTTCGACTGTCCCCTCCACCCTTTCTTTTTCCTGTCTTTCCTCTCACTTTTTCTTTGTTTTTCTGCCGAGATATGCCCTTTTAAATAGAGGCGAATCGGTTCTTCCCGAACTTAAAAAAAAAATAAAAAATATATATATATATACACACTGGTATTCTTGCCAATCACAATTATATATATTGTTTTATACCAGTATTATGTATTTTTTATTATGTATATTATACCAGTACCTGTGATATTGAAACTAGCATATATGCTCTACCCAATCTAGTGATGATTCTTCCATGGAAATGAAGGTTAAACAACATTAGGTTAACAAAAAGGTTCAAAAAAGGTGAATATTTTTTTTCTATCTGGAATATATATACTGGTACTCTTGCCAATCACAATTATGTACGGTATATTGTTTGAAACAAGGAAGAATGTTTTATGTTCTAGTTAAAAAATATATATACATATAAAAAATGAGGGTTTGTTTTTCCTTTCTATTATATACTTTTTGCGTGATTCAGTTTTTCTAAAAGATGACTATATATACTAGGTATAACTGTATAAGCATGGTAGTATAGTAAATTATAGGTAATACTAATATACTTATTAGATTAAAGGAAGAAAAATATGGAATAAGTTTAAAACAATAAAAACAAAAAAAACAGTATCTTCGTTTTAAACAAAAAAAACGACACAATAAAAAACGACTCACATCACTATGAATATCCAGACTGGAAGCAGCTGCTTTCATGAGTTGAACGGCTCCACGGTTGCTTGTTTTGGTCCGGTCCAGTGCCGACGCTAGGTCTGAGTCATGATGGTCTTTTTGCAATGGTGCTTTGTAGGTGGATTGGTTTCCTCTTCTGTCGAGCAATTAGGCGACGACGACGAGTTTAATGATGTAAGGGTTGCTGTTGCCAGTGATTGCTTTTGGCGTTGTTTTTCTTTGGCAGCTTCACGCGCGGATGCACGTTGCTCAATTCCAGTGAGGATTTTGTCCACCCCGGACATGACACCACGGCGACCCTTTTCGCGTTGAGCAAGAAGGAAGTCGCGATCCTCCTGGATGGTGATGACGGAGAGGGCGTTGTCGAGAGCCACGTCAAAAATGTCATCGAGTCCCTCGGTGAAGGCCGCCCTGGATGCCTCACCTGTGGCGCCGGACCGCTTCCGGCTGCGCTGCAGTGCCTGCCAATTGTCGTAAAGTCTAAGCAGTTTTCGCGCGGCGCTTTTGGAGGTCATGGTCGGGATTCTGGCCATAGCCCAGAAAGTATACACCTCGACGATCACATTACGCGCCGCCTCGGCTAGAAGTTGTTTTTGCACCTTATGAAACTGTATAAACCGGCGAAGCACTTCACCATTTGAAGGTAACCTGTTTCCCGTTAGGGGGCTTGGGTTGGCGTGTCCGATTAGCCATATCTCGGTCTTGGATCTCAGTGAGCTTGCGGTAGCCATCATGAGATGATCACGCGTTGAATGCGTGAAGGAGACTGATTGCCTGAAGACTGTGACAGTGTGACTCACCACACTAACCCGGCGTTGCGCTCTTGCCAGATCTCAATGCTGAAAAGTAGTGAAAATATATACAATGAGAAGTAAATATTAATTATAAATATTTAAATTTATGAAATGCATAAATTATAGCAATATATATGCAGGGTTGGCTGGTTTAACCCAAATGGTTTAAACCATGGTTTAAACCATTTAAAAAAACCATGTTTTTCTGGGTTTTTTTGTTTTTTTATAATTTCAATTTTTACAACACAAATTATTTAATTCATAAACTAATAGCTCTAAAACTAAAACTTATATTTATATTGATAAGACCTAAAAACCATCAGTTCAGCGTAGCCTAGTATGTACGGTAGTATATAATATAGCTACCTTGCACTAGCAGGCCTATTTAATAGTGGCATTGCATATAAAAGGATTGAAGTTACCTGTATCAATTACATTATAAACGCATGTAGCTACAAATATAAATGTTATTAGGTTTATTTTCATTTTTGTGAAGTTAGCACTTCTTACATCTAACATCTTCCAATTAAAAAATGAGTGTGTCAGCAATTCTAATTTCTGAGTACCAGTACCTAATTGAGTTATCTGAGTTTTTTTTTTTTTTTTAAAAAGCCATTTTTTTTTTTTTTTTTTTTTAAACCATGGTTTTTTTTCAACCCTGTATATATGTAATAGTGCCATGGTTACAGGTTTCCCAGATAAATCCGTTATTTCGAACACACGGTACAACAGAAACGGTCGATGCGGAACCTCTAAATGTACTTCGATCGGGCTCAAACTTCATATTTAGGGTTTTCTCATCCAACCAAACAATATGACTAAGGGCCATTCGAAATTTCCAAATTCTAAAAACTGCCCCTATAGAGTGTGGCACCCTATCTGGGGTCCACAAAATCCTCACTGGAATTGAGCAACATGCATCCGCGCGTGAAGCTGCCAAAGAAAGGCAACGCCAAAAGCAATCAGAGCAATCACTGGCAACAGCAACCCTTACATCATTAAACTCGTCGTCGTCGCCTAATTGCTCGACAGAAGAGGAAACCAATCCACCTACAAAGCACCATTGCAAAAAGACCATCATGACTCAAGACCTAGCGTCGGCACTGGACCGGACCAAAACAAGCAACCGTGGAGCCGTTCAACTCATGAAAGCAGCTGCTTCCAGTCTGGATATTCAACACACAGATGAACTGGCTCTCAGTCACGAGACGATTCGGCGTTGGCGATTGCGTCATCGAGGCGAAATCGCCAAAGAAGTGAAGATGACGTTCGATCCCAGTGTCCCGCTCATCGTTCACTGGGACGGGAAGATGGTCTCCGACTTCAGCGGCAAGAAAGTCGATCGCCTCGCCATAGTCGTGTCCGGCGACGGCGTCGACAAACTTCTTCCGTGCCGAAGCTGCCTGCTGGAACTGGTCGCGCCCAAGCAGATGCTGTGCTGAACTCGTTGGATGACTGGGGAATCGCTGATCGTGTCGTCGGGCTCTCCTTTGACACGACAGCTGCCAACACGGGCGTCGTTTCGAGCGCTTGCGTCTTCATCGAGCAGGGCCTTCACCGCCAGCTGCTGAACCTGGCCTGTCGGCACCACATGCTAGAATTGGTGGCAGAGAAAGCCTTCATCGAGTGCATGGGCCCCTCCTCTGGTCCTGACATTAAACTGTTCTCGCGACTGAAGGAGCGCTGGCAATCCGTCTGCACCGACCAATTCAGCGCCATCTCCAAGGAAGACCTTACTAAGCCGCTGCTCAAGGCGCGAGACGATCTGATCGCGCGTTTCAAGGGTCACATCACCAAGGGCCAGCCGCGGGACGACTACCGAGAGCTCCTGGAGCTGGCGATCATAGCGCTTGGAGGCGTCCCCCAGCGAGGTGTGCGCTTCATGCGACCGGGCGCACTCCACCGCGCCCGGTGGATGGCCAAAGTGATATACGCCATCAAGCTCCACCTCTTCCGGCAGCAGCTCCCCATTAAGGCTCGCGAGGCCCGGGGCATCCTGCGCTTCGTAAACTTTGCGCTGCTGGTTTACATTCCGGCCTTGTTTACGGCGCCCCTTCCCGCCGCTGCCCCTCGAACTGACCTGGCGATGCTTAAGGCGCTGGTTGACTACGACAAGGTGGACAAGGACGTGTCCAAGGCTAGCTCCCCTGTGTTTCGACGACATCTCTGGTACCTGAGTGAACACCTGGCCGCCCTCGCTCTCTTCGATGACGACACTCCGCTGGAGGAGAAGAGTCGAATTGCGACGGCCATCAAGGATGTCGAGGGCACCGAGGAGCCACCCAAACGCATTGCCCCTGGACGTCTGCCCGGAGGAGTTCGAGCGAAAGACAGTCGCAGACTTTTGCACGACATCCAGCACGCTTCTTTTCGAGCGGCTCGCGATCAATACTTCTTTCCTAGAGTTAGAGCCGGCTACCTGGTCGAACAATGCGTCCTACCTGGCGGGGAAACGCCGTGTCTCTACGTTGAGCGTTGTCAATGTCCGGGCGGAGCGAGGGGTCGCGCTGATGCAGAACTACAATCTCGCACTCACCAAGGACGAGGAGCAACGGCAGTACTTGATGCAAGTCGTTGAGAAGCACAGCAAAGAGCACCCGAGCGCCCGCAACGGAAATCCTTAACCGGTTTGGGAGTACTTTATGGTATACTGGTCAAAAAAAGAAACGTAATTTTTGAGATTTATTAATAAACATGAGGACTCTGTATATAGTAAATGATTCTTTAACATAACAAACAGTCAATAACGCGTATGGCCACCCCTAGCTACAATGCAGGCTTGGAGTCTGGCCCTCATCGACCTCAACAGTCTCTGCAGGAAAGCAACAGGGATGGCCCTCCACTCTTCAATAATTGCATTGGTCAGTTCCCTGATGTTCTGCGGCTGATGCTGACGTCTGCGAACTCGCCGTTCAAGTTCATCCCATGCGTGCTCTATCGGTGACATGTCTGGGCTGAAGGCTGGCCATGGTAAGGTCTGCACCTGTTGTCCCTGCAGGTTGGCCTGCACTATCCTGGCTGCATGAGGTCTGGCATTGTCCTGTTGCAGGAGCACCAATTCTGGATGTTGCCTCATGAATGGAAGAACATGTGGGTGAAGAATCTCATCCCTGTAGCGCTGTGCAGTCAGAGCGCCATCAACAACCACCAGCTCAGTTCTTGAAGCAAAGGCAATTCCTGCCCAAACCATGACACTTGGTCCTCCCCATCTGTCATGCTCCACTACTGCAGCATCTGAGTATCGCTCCCCTGGTCGTCTGTATACCCTGACACGGCCATCAGAATTGGACAGTCTGAAGCGAGACTCGTCAGAAAAGAGGACTTGGTTCCACATTCTTTGTGTCCAGTCACGGTGCTGATAGGCCCATTGCAGGCGTCGTTGCCTTCTTGCATCAGTGAGAAAAGGACCTCTGTAAGGCCTGCGGGATCGGAGTCCTGCATTACGGAGTCGGTTTCTGACGGTCTGGTCACTAATTCTGTTGTTGTGGATACCAGGTGTCTCTCTGGCTGTCTGACGAGCATTCCGCTGCCGATGACGCAGGTGCTGCAGTACAATGTGGCGATCCTGGCATTGGGTCGTCACACGAGGTCGCCCACGTCTTGGCAGGTCCTGAACACTTCCTGTGGCATTGTACCGTCTAACAAGCCTAGAGATTGTGCTGGGATGCACATGCATTCGTTGTGCAACTTGGACAGCAGACATGCCTGCATCCAACATGCCCAAGGCACGACCTCTGTTGACCTCTGATAGTCGTGGCATGCCTCAATCGCGGGAAAAAGTTTGGTTTTCTCAACGGGCAGTGTGTATTCTGTGAAGTCAAAGAAAAAAAATGCCTTCATAAAGAATACATTCAATTTAATCTCTGTTTATTGTTTGTAACAAAATGGCGTCTTAGCCGGGATTAGTCAGGTTTAAAAACATGCACTAAGTGGCTTTAAAAGATTTGAACAAACATTTAACCATAATCTTGAAACTGTGATAATACCACTAACAACTTAAATTTTACACCATATGCAAGCTAATTGCGTTTCTTTTTTTGACCAGTATATATTTGAATTTGCTTCATTTTTATAGGGTGTTACTCCTATTAATCCTGTATAACAATGTATAATCGTATATACTTTATTTCTTAGTTATTATTTTGATTTATATGGCCAGTAGGCTCAGTATATTACTATGATTAATACGGAATAAAATGTTTATTTTAATAATATTAAGTTGTTTTGTTGCAATGAAATTGATTTAATGATTTTGTATTATTAATAACATTACACACACAGAATAGTATCCTGCTACCCAGGCATGGTGGGACAAGTTTATTCCAATTAATTATGAAATAATGTTGAACAATATTGTTAAGGTGTTTGCACTGTTTGCTAGTTGCGTATTGTGTTGTTATAAGCTGGTTGCCGGTTGGTGTGGTTTGGATTACAAAGCATAAACATATTAAGGTGAAACTTTGAAAAAACTTGAACCGCGACAAAAATATTAATATAAAAAAAAATATTGGAGATGGAATAAACTTAATGCTATGGAAATATAGCTGTGACTGTCCTCTACGCCATGGTATATGATAGCATTTATATTGACATTGTACATGTTACTTTACCCCTTGGAGTTGGAGCAATTTCTTGGAGAAACTCATTACTTCTGACACGTGGTACGCCAGAGATGGTCGATGCGGAACCCCTAAATATCCTTCAATTTGGCTAAAATTTCATATTCAGTGCTTTTCACCCAACCTAACAATCCCACAAAGGGCCGTCCTAAAAATCAAAAAATGATTTTTATGTGGCACCCTACTGTAGGTTCCCCTCCGTCATGTTACCTTAGATGTTGCGAAAGAGGTTAACGGACGTTCTTCCATACTGTCGAAGATTTTTGATACTAGAGTTTGAAAAGTCACTAAGAATCACCTACAACGTCTTGAGTAGACTAAAGAATTTGAGTTCAAGAAAGATCTTCCTTGATGGGTTGGGATTGGGATTCCGCTTGAAACTAGGATTCCTCTGCACTACGACCACCTACCGTTAGTTAGATTCCAGACAAATATCAACAATTTACTATAATTGAGGTTAATATATTTTTTTTGAACGTCTTTGTCTTTGGGAGAAAAAATTTAGGAAGGTATTTTGAATCTTTAGGCCGCAGTCATTCGGCAGAATTCGGCAATACATTTCATGGCTTAAAATCTTTAAAATTTATGTATTAAGAACAATGAAATTGAACGTAAAGTTCATAAGAAACGTAACTTTAGTCCTTAGCCACTGTCGTTTTAATTTTGTATAACCGAGAAAAGACTACACCGGTTGAATGGTTAACGGTTATTACTCCAAAGAGCTCAATTGGTTTTTACACAACCCGTAGCCATATACAATTATTAGAAAAGTGGGGCCATCTCTGGTGCTTAATTAGATTCGAGTCAGTTTTTTATCAAAAAAAAAACGCATTACAGTGACCTGGTGAAGGGCATAATTGCTCAACTTAAGTTTTCTCGCACGCAAAACGCGAGGAACAACGCCTCAGAGCTTTTTATTATCGGATGCTAACGAAGGTTTTAAGTATTTTGAGTGAAAATGCTGTACCTGGAAAAAAGAATAGTATTTGAAAAACTCTTGGGAATGTAAAATTTAGAAAAATAAAAACCTTGAAATATTTTTGGCATATTAAAAGAAGCTGAATAATATAGTTTTGTCAGAGTATCTCCAATTCGTAAGTAATAATATGGTTTTGACATTTTGTGAAAACAATACGAGCTTCTTAGGGACTTTAACTTTATCACCGTTATGAGATGGTCAGTAGAAGTTAGTTGTGGTTGATCCATTTGACATTCTTCGTCCGAATGAGGACATTTAGATGGGCGGTAATGTCACCAAATGGAGAAAATTCCTCTAAGAAAAAGAACAGGCTCGAGCCAAGTAAATTACTCGCAGCGAGCTCGTCACTGACTCCTCTCCCGTATAAGTACAAAAGTGAAATTTTTTTTTCATTTTTATTTTGTCGATGTATCGATCGAGTAACACTCATTTGTGTAAAAAAATAACTTCTGAATGAGATATACGAAGAACTTCACCCTTTTTCGGGCTATGCTCAGGCTGCGTGGCAACACTGATCCGTTAGATCAGCGAAGTTATGACGTCGGTTCTGTTCAGTATTTGCGTGGGTGACTCTCCTCCGCGTTCAGATAATGTAGTGAGTGACCCGTGGACAGTTCGGACCCCGCGTAAAGTTGTAAGTCCCCTCCGTCACATTACCTTTGCCCTTACGATGGAAGTTAAACAATCTCAAACATCATTATTATTATTAGTAACACACTTTAACATCAATTTCCATATTTTGTTTTAACTCCTTTACACGCATAGTAGGCTTAAAGTATATTGAATATTCCTTCTCTAAGCAATTCAGTCACCAATAATATCAATGTTTTACAGAATTAAAACAACTTAAATAAAACTATCGCTCTTCTGGAACTAAATAATCACTACGATAAAATATCAAAATAATTCATGTGAGAAAAGAAAACATTTTCCTGAGATTAACTCCGTAGGTGTGTGTGGGTATTAAAATTTGAAAGCCTTGCAACAAAATTATTCCGTAATGACGGATAGACTGACTAATATCTATCAATATTTACCTGACGAGTGAAAGAATTATATTTCGCTTGACTTTAATTGTAAAGGGTCAAGGGATACACGCGCGATCTTAATTTAAAAATTGCATTAGATAAGATGAAATATACGCGTGCGTATATACAGGGTGTCCCATAAGTCCGGCATCATAGGAAAAATAATAAAAAAAGGCAAACAAAAGCTTTTATTTACAGAACGTGCTCAATATGTCCACCATTGTTTTCAATACACAAATTCAGACGTGATACCCAGTCAGCAAGCACACGGTGAATGATGTCAGGAGTAATGGTGTTACATGCCCCAATAATGCGCTGCCGCAAATGTTCAACACTCCTAATTTTCTCTGGTATACCAGCGCTTTCAAGTGGTCCCAGAGATAAAAATCTAGTGGCGTGAGATCCGGGCTTCTAGCTGGCCATTCCACAGGCCCTCGACGTCCTATCCAATGACCAGGGAATTGTTGGTACGGGTATTCCCTTACTTGGGTGCTGTAATGTGCAGGAGCGCCGTCTTGCTGGAACCATGTTGGGAAATTTCCTTCTTCGTTCAAGACACTGGGAAATGCTTCTTCCTTGAGGTACGTAGGTAGGTGCCTCCAGTGACATGTTCATCGAAAAAGGGGGCCTATGATGCGATCCTTCCAAATGCCACACGATACCATCACCCGAGATGCACCTTGTTCCTTTGAAGATGTATACTAGTGAGGGTTGTTTTGAGACCAGTAGCGGGTGTTCTGTCGATTTACCTCACCATTTCCATAAAAAACAGCCTCGTCACTAAAGTGACTAAACAGAATGGTGGACGGGAATTTGGCATCCCAAGCATAAATTATGGTTTGCAGAAATAGAAAAATATGAATTTCTCCAATGATGCCGGACTTATGGGACACCCTGTATATATATAAAATATATATTATGCATGATCACGCACGATTTTGCAAAATGCAAAAATGTCCCCCCTCCCCCCACAGGACTCGAACCTAGTACCTCCTTAGTAGAAGCGAGAGCGTTGATGATTACTCTCCGAGATTTGGATGAAGTTACACCATTCACACATCTCGTTACCCAATTACACAACTGGAGTCAGTGGAGTGGAAAATAAAGGATAGTATGAAATGCTAGAATACTTAGGGGTAGGGCTGAGCATTTCCCACTCTTTTCTTAATCCCGCGAAACGGGATTAAAAAACTTAAATAAGGTTGAAGTACTGGAATAAATTAAATAACAGAAAATTTCCTTTTATTGAACAAAAACAAGCTTTGATAAAAACTTTCTAGAGACTAATAAAACTTAAATTATTGATTTATTTGGATTATGACTTAAAATAATGCTTTTAAAAAAAACGGATTATTTATCATTACTAGTATCACTTAAAGATGTTCGGAGTTTTGTGATTAATAATCCTACAGCAGAAAATGCTCTTTCCGACTATTGAAGTTGGAGGAATTTGTCGCCAGAGCATTAAATAAGGGGTTTAAATTTTTTGTTCTATTACCAGTGGCTTCATAAACATTCATTTCTTTTATGATGTTCTTTACGTCGTATTTCAGGCGCAAATCTTGTTTGCTCTGTGGTTCCCATTTCTTTCTGCACAACTACATCCAATTTTTCTTCCAAGGACCTTTGATTTGAAGATAAGTTAGAGGAAAAGACTTCGCGTTCTAGTGGTGTATCAAAAAACTGTTGGGGGTTCATTTATATCAGTAGTTTCTGCCACTACGTCCGTCTCACTTTTTCTGAAAAGCCTGGCAAACAACTTTTTGTCTAATCATGTTATACATGATTAGCAAAAATTTAGTTATAAATTTTAGTATGTTTCAAAGGTTTAAGATAATAAATAAGAATAAAAATTATAAAGTCTAATGAAATTTAATATAAAATATATAAATTTTTTTGAAATAGAAGTGAAATCCATTCAAGGAGTTTCTAGAAAGAACGAACTCAAAGCAATAAGATAGTTACCCATTATTCATTACCCAATCAATTTTCAGTTTCACTTTTCAAAAGGAAGAAAATGACATTATTTCACCCCATACTCAAGCGAAAACGGTTTTCAAAGTTTAAAAAACAGATGTACGAAAACTTCAATTGTGAAAAGCCTTTGCATGAAATAAATATACCTCAAAATAAAACTGTGTTTAAAAGTTTCCCCTGAAAATAGAATACCGGGAAATCCCAGGATCGATGACAGCTTTCCCGGGAAATGAGCTGTCTACTTTACTTCCGAGATTCCGGATGCCCTATTGCCCTACCCCCTAAAAGTGTACAAAAAAAATGTTGATTTTTTTTTTTTACAATGTATTGTATTGAAAAACTAGATGTATACAAGTTAATATTCACACTCAACTTTAAAAAAAAATGGAATTTAGCACTATTAAAATAAAGGAAACGTATTGACAATACTGAATCCAAAACTGTCACATTATATTAATACCAAGTCCACAAACAGTTCAGTTCTTGCTTGGCTTTGGACATTTTTCACATTTCTAAAAGCTACAACGGTCCTTAATCCCCCTCCCCGCCAGCGTACAGTTTGTACACTTGTGAAAATGTTGATAATTGTGAACAGCCCCTTAATCTAATATCACATGCATTTTTTAAGGCATTTATTATATAAAAGAAGCATAATTTCATCGCCGCATCATTTCCTCAAATGAGCACCAAGCGCCGTCGTACCGAGAGATTGACTATTTAAATTTATTTATATGGCCATTTTCGCCCTGGAAATACTTAGATAAGGGAACACTGATCCAGAGGCACCTTAAGCTGTTCAGCACACCATAATTTAAAAAATCCTCCGAAAGTGTACACATGTATATGATTTTAACCCCTTTTATTGTAAGTTTATGCTACTAAAGTCTCCCTGTGAGTGATTAGTTGTTTTATTAGGTTTATAACAAAATATATTTACAAACTTATTAACAAAAAATTTGCAAATAATAATAAACTTAATAAATAACAAATAAATAAATAATACACTTAATAAACAAATTTTTGCAAACAATATTTCAATATCTACGAATATCTACAAAAAATGGACTCAATGGTGACTGTTCTTCACACTAAAACCAGTGTGCAAGTTAACATGGCAGAGGAAGAAAACAAACCCATGTATAAAATGTGCATTGGACTGCAACCTACATGCATTAAGATGTGATGAATGCAGACTATGGATACACTACAGTTGTAGTGAACTACCTATTTACTTCCTCCTCATCCTTCAAAATTCAAAAAGAAAATTCTCATGCTTTAAATGTGCTCGTCAAATTTGCGATGACTATGATAGGCAATTTGAAGAGCTTGAAGTAGAACTGGCAGGAGAGTTACAAGAGGAGGAAATTATTATTGTCAATGCAGAGCTTGCTGACAAAGTGAGAAACCCTCAGGATGAGACCCTAGAGAGGGAAACTGCAAGCAAAACGGGCACCAAAAGAGAAAACAAGAACAGGAAGTAGACATTAAGACCTTCAACAAAGTGAACAACCCCACTGTACGCAGTCACCAAAAAGCCGAAAGTGAAAACAAGAAGCCAGTATGCAAGTATTACAGGAGAGGCTCGTGCAGATATGGACTTAAGGGAAGAGAATGCCCATTTGCTCACCCGCCACTCTGCAAAAGATTTATAAATGACGGTAATGGCATTTCTGGATGTAGATCCAATGCAAGATGCCTCTACCTTCATTCTCAAATTTGCCAGAGCTCATGGTGGGAGAAAAGTTGTTTTACAGAGAACTGCAATTTGGCCCACCTGAAGGGAACAATCCGAACACAACCACACCAAAATCAATGAAGAGAATACCAGGATAGTGAGCCTGCTATCTATGAGCACTATTTGGCCCAAGGGATGCAAGAAAACCCAAGATCAAATACATTCCTGCATCCAGATCTTATGCTGATGTAGCAGGTCCAGGTAAGCCCACTGGTGACAATAGTACAGCAAGCAACCATGAAACCCCATTGGGGTTTTATCACCTCATGAAACAAATACAAGACATTCAAAGCTCACTTGTGCTCCTCATACAAAAGCAAATGAGAACCCCAGCAGGAACCCTACAAATGCCCTACATGTGGGAGATGAAACAAATGGCTCCACAAATGTATCAATAATTTACTTAAACATCCAGGGCCTTGACCCAAACTCAAACCATACCAAAGTACCTTACCTAAAGAGCCTAGTGGAAAACACTACTAGCACACACAGTCATAGCCCTCACAGAAACACCTGAACCCCATGATCATGAGTAATGAAATTGCAATCAAAGGGTATACCACCCATAGATGTGACAAAGACCGTCTAAATGGTGGTGTCCTGACGTACGTTCCTGAAAACATTCAAAGTGAACTGCTCACGGCATACTAAAATGGAGCCTGTGAACTCCTAATCATCACGCTCAGTATAAATAAAGACAATACTAGTGAACATCTATAGCCCCCCCAAATAGGTCCCATGTAGAGCTCACTGAAGTTCTGGAAAAAATCAGGCAATGCCCAGTAAGGTGGATCACTTTTCACTTTTTTAAAAAATTATAGCTGGTCAAAGTTTTTCCCCATGATTTGGTTCAGTGGAAGTACACTGACACCATTTTTACCAAAATCGATCAATATTTAGGGGTCGCGCATCGACCTTGAAAATTTCAATTTTGGAAATTTGGCCAAATTGACAATTTTTTACTGAATAAAGAGAAATCATCAAATGACCATATTTTCTGAATCCTCTCAGTGAAAGAAATCCTCTCAGATACTTACCAAGTTGATCGGACAAGTGGTTTAGAAGTTACACTCACCTAGAAATAACATTAAAATTTAAAATACCATATTTGTCCCCCGTTATGGACGTAATCATAGCATCAGTAGCTCGCGCATCCTAAAATCCCAATTACACACACACGCTATGTCTATGACCAATATTTTTACTAATCACAGTTTGCTTTTTACAGATCAACTGTGTCAATTGATTCTTGTTTGATAAGTCTAGACTTTAGTACAATGGATAAACTGTTAACAACCAAGAGTGGGAAGACTCTGAAAGTTACTTATTCTGGAAAAGAGAAAGCAGCAACAACAGGACCACCTTCTCTAAGGTCAGCCACGGACGTCTTCTTAATTGGTCAGCCATCTTCCTCGATCGGTGGTGCCAAATTGCCAACCACCCATCAAGTTCTCCAGTACTTCTTCTATGCCAAGCTGGAAATTACTGACAGGAAGGCCGCCGTAAAAGACACAGTGGCCAATGTTCTGGCATTTTGGAACATGGTACGTATAAAGACGATCACGAGGCGTAACTGCGAAAGAAAACTGGAGTTACTGTGGAAAGAGTGGCGCTCGCTGCAGAAGAGCAAGATGAGAGACAGTGACGCGGGAAAAGGCAGGGAGAAGTTTTCAGAAAATCTGAACAAGCTCTGGGACATCGGAGCTCCCGATGCTATTGAAGATACAGAAAAGTCGATTGCTCTCAGACAACAACAAACAAGAAGATATTAAATTTTATGAGGATCAACGGGGCCTGCGCCAGGCAACAATGAGTGGGAATGATAAAGTGTTCGTTGTCAAGAGAAAACGGCAACTCTCAAGACAACAATCTCGTGATGAGCCAGGCACCTCAAAAACGAAATTAGGAACCGAAGCTGAGAGCGACGATGAATCTATAGAAAGCAGATCATCGAGCAACTCCAAATCACAGCTAGAACCACCATACCGACAGCCGAGAGAATCAACTGTATCAATCAGCCTTCCTCACAGCATCCTCAATGCACCGGCTGTTATTGAAGTGGCTGATCGCTTCCGGATGTCCAATAATCAGGTGTGTATATATCAGTAATGATCTTTCCTTGACAAAGATATAATAGACGTAACGACGGAAAATTTAGTGATTATTTTGTCACATAAAAACCATACGCATCTTTGTCAATTTCCTTTCAATTTCGCACATAGGTGGCAAGTGTCGTGGCGGCAGTCCTACGTTCGGCAGATCCGCCCGCAGACCTGGAAAATTCAGTATCTCGAAGGACACGTCTCGCCGTGGAAGAGTGGCACATCGTTGTGAAGTGTCGACAGCTGTGCAGAAATCCTTCGTATCTCCGAGGCATGCTGTCGTCCACTGGGACGGTAAAGTAATCAAGGTCAGTTTTGCCCTCACCGTGGACGACAGTTAATTAACATGTTCCAGTGACGACAGTGGATTGACATATTCCAGTGGACGATAATGGATTGGCATGTATGACATACGTTTCAGGACTCTCTTGGATCATTGGAGCACCGCCAGGCGATTCTCATCTCCGGAGCTCCCCAATGCACAGAAGGAAAGTTGCTGGCCGTTCCGACTGTTGCTGACGGCACCGGTCTGTCCCAGGCCCAGGCGACCTTTCGTGCTCTCAAAGACGGGATGCGAGAACAACGTGATTGGACTGTGCTTCGACACAACTTCCTCCAATACGGGGAGGGTGCAGGGTGCAGTGGTCCGGCTGGAGAACATGCTTGGTAAACCGCTCTTCCAGCTAGGCTGTCGCCATCACGTTATGGAGCTCATCGTGGGGGCAGTGGTCATCACCGCGTTTGGAAGAACCACAGCACTAACTGAACCTTTGTTCCAGTATCTGAGGAGAAGGTGAATTTCAAGTCTAAGGCGCATTTGTTTTCTCCAATGATTTTTTGCCTTCAGAGCAATTGAGATATCAGCGTCCTTCTACTAATGATGTTAATAGCAGTCGAAAAGGGAACTTCAGTCGTTTTCATGCAATATTTTCATAACTCCCCTTTCAGGTGGGACAAGCTCGACCTCTCGACTTATCGCGAGCTGGAGATCGAGCATTTGGCGGAGGTGACGTGGCTGATGGAGCTCCGAGATGAGGCAGTCAAGTTCCTCGGCACCGCTTCTGGTCTTGTCAGAGAAGACTACCGAGAAGTGGCGGAGATTACACTCCTGTACTCGGGGCCCAGCCACGTCGTGGCACACACTTCATGCGCCCAGGAGCCTACCATCATGCGAGGTGGATGGCCAAGGTTGGTATTTTGAATTAGAAGTTAAATATTGTATTGCCTTCTGCAAACAGCCATTTGAAGTCCCTACCAGAAAAAATAAGATAAGTAATTTACCATTAAACAAACTTATATGGAGTGGTATCGGTATTTATAAATCACAGTGCGTATTCGTTTCAGATCATCTACTACACGAAGCTCCTGATGTTCAGCGGTCAGCTGGAGTTCGACGACGAGCTGGTACAGAAACTTCAGAGAGTGGTACTATTTACTGCACTCCTCTACGCACCTGCCTGGATGGCGGCTCCTGTCGCAGCTGATGCCCCGCTGAATGACCTTGTGTTGTACCAGCGTCTTCTGCAGTACAGGGCTGTGGATCGCGAGATTGCAGAGGCTTCACTGGCAGTGATCAGGCGGCACTTGTGGTATCTGAGGCCTCAGACCGTGGTTTTCGCCCTCTGCAGTGACAAAGTGGAAGACACTGTGAAGCACGAGATGGCAAAGAAGCTGTGCCGCCTCGCTGTGCCCGAGGACTTCACGTATGACAACGTCTCGGTTGATGACACGACGCGCCTTCCGACCTGATCGATGAGTCATCGTGGTTCGTGTTCACAGGCCTGCAGGTGTGCGCGTCTATGTGGCTCACTCTGCTGGTGAATAAGTGGGATCAAGATAAGAACTACTGTGATCTGAAGAATGTCATCTCGCATCTGAAAGTTACCAACGACGTGGCAGAGAGAGGGATAAAACTGATAGAAGATTACACGAACACTGTCACAAAAGACGAGTCACAGCTGCAGGGTCTTCTTCAGCTCGTGGAAAAGAGCCGGAAAGAACTCTGTGACTTCAAGAAGTCGTCACTTGCCAATGACGTAGCGCAGAGGGAAAGGGAGTTAGCAGAGAGAGTACATGGCGCACGCCTTAAGATGACGTGTGTTCTAACCACGATTCATACAGTTTTTGAACCTAGTTAGGGGCACCAGTGTAAGTGCCTTTAGTGATATCGGTAAACCGTTTTAATACAAAATACATTTGATCTTTCCTTATTCGTTTTATCTTATCCTAAAAAGCAGACAATGGCAGACAGCATATGAAGGTACGGGGACAAATACGGTATTTTAAATTTTAATGCTATCTCAAGGTGAGTATAACTTCTAAACCACTTGTCCTATCAACTTGGTAAGTATCTGAGAGGATTTCTTTCACTGAGAGGATTCAGAAAATATGGTCATTTGATGATTTATCTTTATTCAGTAAAAAATTGTCAATTTGGCCAAATTTCCAAAATTGAAATTTTCAAGGTCGATGCGCGACCCCTAAATATTGATCGATTTTGGTAAAATGGTGTCAGTGTACTTCCACTAACCATCATGGAAAAACTTTGACCAGCTATAATTTAAAAAAAAAAGTGAAAGTGATCCACCCTAATGCCCAGCTATCGTAAACTCAAGAGAATTAATCATTCCAGGAGACTTTAATCTCCCAAATTGCACCTGGAACCAATATGGTGGTATGAAATCAGGGACAAAAGGGTCCAAATCAAAACACCTGGATGAGTTTATGGAAAACTCCTAGTACAGCATGTTCACTGCCCAACTAGAAAAAATAATATCCTAGATTTAGTGCTGACAAATAATGCAACTACAATTGACCACATTGTTATAACACCAACTATACACACTGACCACAATGTCATGCACGTATTCACAAACTTCTCTCTCCACAAATGTAAGCAAGACCCATGCCAAATGAACTTGCCATACTCTGACCTAAACCTACACAAGTCAGACTGGACATCAATAAATAACTGTCTGGGAAAAATAAACTGGGAAGATGAATTAGAAAACCTAGAACCAGAAGAATGCTGGAGTAAAATACAATACCTGCTATCAGCAGCATTATACAAGAATACACCAAAGAAAAACGATATTGCAAAGAAGCACATGACAAAAGAACACAGATACAGAAGGACACTTATGAGAAAGAGAACAAAGCTATCTAAACAAATGACAAAGCAATTAAGTGATACAAGACGTAGTAACATCCGGAAACAGATACTGATGTTAGAACTTAAAATAAAGGAGTCAACCATAAGAGAAAATATTGATAATGAACACAAAGCTATTGGCACTATAAAAGAAAATAGTAAATTCTTCTTTAGCTATGCTAAACGTAAAGCAGTTATCAAAACGAGCATTGGCCCATTGCTTGCTAAAGATGGACTAACTCTTATATCTAACCCACAGGAAATGGCAAACATTCTACAATCTCAATATGCTTTAAGCTGAAGTACCCTGTAGTAGCTAAGAAAATAAGAACTACAGCATTTTTTGATAGAGAAGAAAATGACCAAGACAGACCATTATTGGAAGATATACAAATAACCACTAGAGATACACAACAGGCAATAACAGAGCTACCAGGGAGTTCAGCCCCTGGTCCAGATGGAATTGGAGCCAAGATTCTTAAGGAATGCAAACATTTTATCTCTGCCCTTGAAAATCCTGTGGAGATCATCACTAGACACCAGTAGAATACCACCAATCATGAAACAAGCAAATATTACCCCAATCTACAAAGGAGGCAAAAGAAAAGGAAGTCAAGAACTATAGACCCATATCCTTGACTTCCCATATTATCAAAATACTTGAGAAAGTCCTGAAAAGCCACATTGTCATCTTCATAGAAAATGAACATCTCTTAGAAGACTTTCAACATGGCTTCAGACAAAAGAGATCCTGTCTTACTGAACTTACAGACCCTTGCAATACAATCCTACAATATTTGGAAGAAAACCACAATGTTAATGTCATCTATTTAGACTGCAAAAGCTTTTGACAAGGTTGACCATGGTATATTATTCCATAAACTAAAAGAATTCGGTACTTGTGGAAAAATAGGAAAATGGATCCATGCCTTTCTCTCTGACAGAAAACAAATAATTGTAAATGGAGCAAGATCTATAGAAAAAGAAGTGATTACTGGAGTGCCGCAAGTACAGTACTGGGACCAATTCTATTCATTATAATGTTAAACAATATAAACTGTAACCTAGGAAACACTCTCCTGTCATTCGTGGATGATACCAGAATACTAAGAGCAATCACAGAAAAAGAAGACTGTGTAGGGCTACAAAAAGATCCACAAACTACCAAAGCTGGGCACAAACCGTTAATCCGTTAATCGTTAATTAACGAAGTTAACTTTTTCGTTAACGATTTAACTTTTAAGTTAACTTTGAAAATAATTATCGGACTAATTAACTTCCGTTACATTTAACTTCCGTTAACTCAAGTCCGTTAACTCAAAAAATTCATAATAAACGTTTAAAAGTTTCTATTATTTTCAGTGCTGAGCAGGTGCGCAATTAATCCGCCACTGTTAATAGTGATGAACGAATTTCCATTTCCGCAGTGCAAAATCAGGCGATATATTTGTTTCCATCGCCACAATTTGTGTCTTACCAAATATGGTAGTTATTTATGGCATTGGTTTGAGCAAAACATGGTCGACTGTAAAATCAGGCGGAAAGATTTGCCATTTGAATTGAATGTTTCAACTTCTTTCAAGAAATATTACGAGCATTTTAAGGCACTTTCAATAATATATATGTAACAATTACAACAAATAACTACATTCGTTTCATTTGCAGTCTGTCTCTTGCGCAACATGTTTGTGCTAGTGAATATTTAAAAATAATCGTTGTCAAGTAAGTCATGTATATTTATAATATGTCTGTGAGTACCTTATTAGTAGTCTCCTTGATACATTTCAAGAACCATAAAACTGATCAGGTAAGATTTCAATTCTCATGTCACTTTGATGACATAAATTAAGTCAATTGATGTCTTACAATGGGAGCGTTTTCACCTTAACCCTTTATGTCCTGGCGGTACTTCTAGGTACCACATCTTTAAAATCTCCATTATTACAAATTTGAATTTCTACAATTTACTAATTCTCCATTGTTTATTTCCAGATCATGTCACCTGTGGCCAAAGCACTCGACAAGATCCAGGGGGAGGAACAAGCCTACCTTGGGACTCTGCTGCCAACAGTTGCTGCGACAATCTTCAGGCTTAAGGACTTGAAGTCCAAGGGCCTCGTCTACTGCAGCGCCTTGGTCGACGCACTTTTGGCAGGCATCGACAAAAGGTTTGGGCCCTTCCTGGAGGATGACGAATGCCAGCTGGCTGCTGCCTTCCATCCCAGGTTTCGCCTCATCTGGTTGGACAAGTATGACAACACCAAGGTCGCCAGGGTGAGGAAAAGCATGGAGGTACAGTCGAGGAGGCCATGAAGCAGCAGTCCAACGAAGTGGGCAGCAACAACGAGGAGGAGGAGGAGGATGACTTCTTCAGTGCTGTCATCCAGACAAAAGAGAGCAGCAGAAGCCACAGGTCACTCAAGGGCAAGGCCCAGAACTTGGTCAAGACCTGGCTGGAGACCAACTCCAAGGACTTGCTGACAGATGCTGCCTTCTTGGGTGAGCAAGTGTTGGTGGACTTGTTCATCAAGTTCAACACAGCCATCCCCTCCAGTGCTGCAGTGGAGCGTTTGTTCTCTATGGGCAAGGACATCCTGAGGGCCAGGAGATCATCCCTGTCTGATGAAAACTTTGATATGCTAATTTTCATGAAGGGCAACATGCATCTCATAGACAAAATGGAGAACGAGAAGAAGAGGGAAAATTAAATTATATAATATTGTGTTTTTCATTTTTTTTATAATAAAAGTTAACGTTAACGGTTTATCGGTAACTTCCGTTACATGTTTAACGAATTAACGGATTAACGGTTAACGAAGTTAACTTTTTGGTTAACGGTGCCCACCACTGCAAACTATATATGCAGGGGCGCATTTACAGTGTGCGGGGCCTTGGGCAAACTATTTCTCGGGATGTATTGTTTTAGTGTGTTAATGAATGACTATTTTGTAATGCACATAATAGATATATTTTTTTAACACACACAAAACACACATGCGGAAGCCATTCGGCTTATTAATGTGATATTAAAGCCTATAACTTAACTATGTACACATACAATGTATGGAAAACTGAGTGGGTAGTTGGGAGGTAACGAAAATGGTTCACTGAGTAGGTAGGTAGTTAATCTAACAATTATTAAATTCCTTTTATGTCAATAACTGGGTGGATGAAACCAATTGGTTGCTCACCAGAGTTATTCTCCACACTAGTATTTAATACTGTGTGACAAGAGCGTGCTCGGTAATAGATATACATTACCGATCAACCAACCGAAAAAAAACCAAGACGACGCTGGTGGAAAAAGCCCCGCGAAAAGGAGAACAAGGAGAACGAAAACGAGGAACGGGGCGAGAGGACGGAACGAGAAGGGAGAGAACAGACACGAAAAAGATCCCCACCAGCAAGTACGCTCTTAACAATTAAACAAACGGAAAAGGACTCTCTAATAACTAGCAGTAAGTGACTAATTGTGTTTTTAACCCAGTTAAAGTAAACATTAAATTAAGCTGGGTCAGACAAATTAGGCCTACATTGTGGCCTAAGACCCAGCATCAACTCATAGCTTAACAAAGGTGAAGGTAGATTGCCCTAACCTAATTTGGTGAGGAATCCTACTGTGGACCTCAATTTATCTGCCCGCTCTGGACCATTTCCGGAATCTCTAGGCTGACCCCTCAGGCTAGACTTGATCTACTCTATAGTTAGACTGGAGATATAAGGGGTGGGTTAATTGTGGACCAATTCATACAGAGCATTTTTCACATTGGTGGTCCGTGTGTGGGGAATTTACAAACCTTAACCTTACTTAACAAAAATTGCAGAATTAGGCTAAATGGTCTAGCCTAAGCCTAACCTAATCAAGCCTAAAGTAACAAACTTGCCTAATTAGGTCTACAACCTAGGGCCTAACTAGGAAACATTTACATTTAAGGAGTCTCATTCTCTTATAAGCTTAGACCTGAGTGACACATAAGTACTTGGGGGGGATTAAACCAAATTTAAAACTTGACTGTTTTGTCTGTGATCTCTCTTCTCTGGTAATTTCTTCTTGTCCTCTATTTCATTACGATCCCCAGTTAAACAACATTAGTGAACAAGCATTTAAAATGCATACAACTCCAAGCATCCAATTCTTCTTTTAAGGAAGAATCACTCAACAGATTTTTTCAACAGGCACATGCATTCCTTGCAATCTGTGTATATATATGTATATATACACTGTACTCTTTACATGTGCCACAAATACACTCAACCTATCTGAACATAAGCAAGGATTGCATGGGTTACTCAAAAGGGTCTTATGGCCTACTTTGGCCATAGCCCAAACACTGAACCTTGGTCTTATGGCCTACTTTGGCCATAGCCCAAACACTGAACCTTGGTCTTATGGCCTACTTGGCCATAGCCCAAACACTGAACCTTGGTCTTATGGCCTACTTGGCCATAGCCAAACAATAAGGTCTTATGGCCTACCTTGGCCATGGCCAAACAATAAGGTCTTATGGCCTACCTTGGCCATGGGCCAAACAATAAGGTCTTATGGCCTACCTTGGCCATGGCCAAACAATAAAGGTCTTATGGCCTACCTTGGCCATGGGCCAAACAATAAAGGTCTTATGGCCTACCTTGGCCATGGGCCAAACAACTGAACCTTGGTCTTATGGCCTACCTTGGCCATGAGCCAAACAATAAAGGTCTTATGGCCTACCTTGGCCATGGGCCAAACAATAAAGGTCTTATGGCCTACCTTGGCCATGGGCCAAACAATAAGGGTCTTATGGCCCACCTTGGCCATGGGCCAAACAACAATTGAACCTTGGTCTTATGGCCTACCTTGGCCATAGGGAAAACTATTACAAGGGTCTTATGGCCTCCCTTGGCCAGAGACCAAACAATACAAAATAAGACCCAGACTATGGATAAACCAAAGACTGTTCCCAGAGACCAACTAGCTACAGCCAAACAGACAAAACTTGATACTGTAGAATCAAATGTGACCAACTGTAATACATGAACACCTATATTACAGAACTTTAATATAACTGTAGCCTCAAAGACAGTGATAAACACAGTTTGAATGATTGCCTGATTGAGGGTCCTAATCTCATTTCTGACCTTGTGAAGATCTTACTGAGGTTCAGGTTAGATAAATATGCCGTACAAAGTGACATTTCAAAGGCATTTTTGAGAATAAATCTAAAAAATGAATATGACAAGAACCAACTTAGGTTCTTATGGTTCAGGGATCCATTTGATTTGAATAAAGGGTTCATAACCTATAGATTTAATGTTGTGTTGTTTGGAGCCAATTGCTCACCTAGCCTATTAGCATTGACAATTAGACATCATTTGAACCAGTTTAATAACTCTAACATTGAACTTCCTCAAGGAACATTTTTACGTAGACAATCTAATAGGCTCAACAACAACAAGATCTGAATTATCTGAACTATGAACACTCTCAAAACATTATGCAACAAGGTAACTTTGAACTTAGAGAGTGGATTTCAAATGATGAGGATTTAAACAAAAAGATTTTAAAGGATAATAATGGTCTTACTGAGCCATCAGACAGAGTTAAAACTTTAGGTATGAACTGGTATTTGGATGCAACTTCTAACAGTCATGATTCAATCTGTACTAAAGGTTTTAAACTTGATGAGGAAGCAAATACTAAAAGACAAATATTATCAGAGGCTTCCAAAATTTTTGATCCCATGGGTCTATTCCTGCCTTCAACAATAAAATCAAAGATTCTCCTCCAAGATTTTGGAGGACAAATGTTGGGTGGGATGATCCAATAACAAATGAAGATCAAAAATCTTGGAAGAAGTTAGCTGCTGATTTAACAAAAGTGCAGAACATTAAAATTCAAAGGTGCTGTGGGTTTAGGGATAAGCCCCAGAGACTTCATGTGTTTGCTGATGCAAGCACACAAGCTTATGGGTGCTGTGCGTATCTTGTAAGTCCTACAGAAAGTCATCTAATTTATGCAAAAGGGAAAGTTGCACCTCTCAAACCTACCCGAACCATACCTCAACTGGAACTATTGGCTGCTGCATTAGCCATTAAAACCATTTCATTGCTTAAGGATGCTTACCATGATGTGAACATAACTGATATCCACATCTGGCTTGACAGTCAGATTTGTCTTGCCTGGATACGGAATGATAGCATTAATAGTAAGAATATCTTTGTAAGAAATAGGCTAAAAGAAATAGCTGAAGCGAATGAAAGCCTACAAGTAAACTTTCACTATGTTCCAACTAAACAAAATCCAGCAGACTTTCTGACCAGAGGTTTATCCTACAAGTTGTTGAAGTCAAACAAAACTTGGTTCATGGGACCTAAGTGGCTCTGTAATACAGACCAATGGCCTGTGGAACAAGTTAACTTGACATTAAATTTAATCTTTTCAAAGGAAAAGGTTGAACCAATCACTAATTATGAACAGTATTCTGATTTCAGCAAACTTGTCAGGGTCACAGCCTACTGTTTGAGGTTTGCTCACAACTGTTTAACTACAATTAACAAACAGCTAAATAAAAACAATCATAATTATACAGAAGTTGCAACCAAGTACTGGATAGGCCATGCACAACAAAAAGAGTACAATAAAGAGTTAGAATTCTTGACTAATGGGAAACAAACAAAAGAACCTGTACCATCAGTAGTTGTGGATCTAAATTTGTTCAGAGACGAGGAAGGCCTTCTAAGGTGTAAAGGGAGATTAGACAAATCAAAACTGTCATACAAAAGCAAACATCCAATCCTTTTACCTAGATTTAGCTATTTGACAACATTAATCATCAGAAAAACACACAATGATGTATATCATATGGGGTACCACAGACACTAACTACATTAAGAAAAACTTATTGGATACCCAAGGGAAGGATCACTGTTAAAACAGTCCTGAGTGAGTGTGTCACATGTAGGCGTATTTATGCTAGGCCCTATAGGAAACCAAATCCTCCTGCTTTGCCAGAGGAGAGAGTTACTCTCAACAGACCCTTTGAGACTGTAGGCATTGACTATACAGGAGCATTGACTGTAGGGGTGGTTGACACTGAACAAAAAATGTACATTTGTACTGTTTACATGTGCTGCCTCACGAGCTGTTTTCTGGATGTTGTGGAGGACCTTACAGCAGAATCTTTTGTTGCTGTCTTTAAGAGATTCTGTGCACGACATTCAGTACCCAAGACAGTTTGGACTGACAATGCTACATATTTCAAGGCTGGTGAACAGTCATCCACGACTTGTTAAGCGATGAACTCTCACAATTATATATACAAATTCAAACAAAGTGGAAGTATATTCCGGTTGCCTCTCCTTGGTATGGTTCTATCTGGGAGAGGAATATACAAACAGTAAATAATTGCTTGAAGAAAGCAATTGGTAAAAAACAGATACACTTATTTGAGTTGCTCACTCTCCTGGCTGAGATTGAGAACATCATTAACAATAGACCACTCACTTATGTGAGTGACAACATTAATGACCCGGAACCATTAACTCCAAATCATTTGATTCGGGGAGAACAAGTTAGTCTCCTGCCGGACTACAATATAGACTCTTCAGAAGACCCAAACTGGACTCAACAACATGATGAGCTCCAGACTAAGTTACAACACTTAACTAGAGTTAAAGCTCATTTTATTAAACAGTGGAAAACTGAGTACTTGATGGGTCTAAGGGAGAGACATAAACAAATGACTAAGAAGGATTGGTCTGACACAATTAAGGTAGGGGACCTTGTTCTCATACATGACAGTACTCCAAGACAATACTGGCCTCTGGCTAGAGTTTTAGAACTCAGACCAGGGGCAGACGGGGTAACAAGAGTGGTCAAATTAAGGACTTCAACGGGTGACACAAGAGACATTTCTCTTTTGTACCCTTTAGAGTCTGCACCCAAAACAATGGACTTTGGAGAACCTTCTCCACTGACAGTAACAACTGGAGACACTGAACTTCCAGTAACTATTCCTTTGACAGTAGGAGTGGTAACGCATCCTACTACAACATTGACAGACGCAAGACCTCAGCGACAAACAGCATTAAAGGCGCAACTAGTTTTACAACAAAAAATAGATGCTGGGGAATTGTAATTTTATCTTCTAACTTTCACTTTTTCTTTTCTTATGGTAAAGACCATAAACAGTTTCATCCTATGGATGTATATTTTCTAATTAAATGCTACACCTTCTCCATGAGAAGGTGAGGATAGTCACTGTTAATCAGATTAACAGGCATTTACAGTCAAATAGTTAGCTAGTCTACACTCAGACATAAAAATTGGTGACAATGACACCAAAATTTTTATCTCCCGGGGCCCCCAGTATATGGAAAACTGATGAGTGGGTAGTTGAGAGGTAACGAAAATGGTTCACTGAGTAGGTAGGTAGTTAATCTAACAATTATTAAATTCCTTTTATGTCAATAACTGGGTGGATGAAACCAATTGGTTGCTCACCAGAGTTATTCTCCACACTAGTATTTATATACTGTGTGACAAGAGCGTGCTCGGTAATAGATATACATTACCGATCAACCAACCGAAGAAAAAACTAAGAGGACGCTGGTGGAAAAAGCCCCGCGAAAAGGAGAACAAGGGAGGACGAAAACGAGGAACGGGGCGAGAGGACGGAACGAGAGAAGGGAGAAGAACAGACAACGAAAAAAGATCCCCACCAGCAAGTACGCTCTTAACAATTAAACAAGACGGGAAAAGGGACTCTCTAATAACTAGCAGTAAGTGACTAATTGTGTTTTTAACCCAGTTAAAAGTAAAAGCATTAAATTAAGCTGGGTCAGACAAATTAGGCCTACATTGTGGTCTAAGACCTAGCATCAACTCATAGCTTAACAAAGGTGAAGGTAGATTGCCCTAACCTAATTTGGTGAGGAATCCTACTGTGGACCTCAATTTATCTGCCCGCTCTGGACCATTTCCGAATCTCTAGGCTGACCCCTACAAGGCTAGACTTGATCTACTCTATAGTTAGACTGGAGATATAAGGGGTGGGTTAATTGTGGACCAATTCATACAGAGCATTTTTCACAAATGTATACAGCTACACTAGTAGGCTACACAGTTGTAATGCACTTAATAAACATCTACACAGTTATTGTAATGCACTTAATAAACAGCTAAACTGTACAGCTTACTGTACTGTAGATAGAGTGTAGATTTGTAATGAATATTACATAGGACGCTTCCTGGCTTTTTGTTTGGAAAACTGCGTGATTATGTCTTCGAAACTCACCGACTGCAACACCTCATGCTCTATACTCAACAGCGCCAGGGACGAAAGGCGCTCCTGGCCCATTGTGGAGCGAAGGTAATTTTTGATCAGTTTGAGTTTCGAGAATGAACGTTCACCAGAACAGTCCGTGACAAACATATACAGGTATATTCTCATTGCCATTTCCATGTTTGGGAATGTTTTTCAGTTCGTTTGTGTTCATATGCCGATAAAATCTGTTGCACATGTCTTCACGTTCCGTCTGGGATTCTGTTTCACCTTTGGTGAGTTTCATTAGGGCAGCGAACTGCACAACTTCTGTTACCAACTCTTTCTCCAGATCAGCCGGATAGCATTCTACTAGATGTTCAGCTGACCGTCGAAGACTGTCGATGTCCAGGACTAGAAGGAAATACAAAAATCCAAATCTTTTCTGCAGGACAGCGTACGCTTCTAGACGAGTGTTCAGAGTGGTACACAATTTATCAATTATCGGTAGAAATGCAGTGGTCCGAAATGAATCTCTTGGCGTTAGGTTCGTATCTTCGGCAGTTCCGATTTCGTCATGATGGCGCTTTCTCCTCTTTGAGCGTTGAGTCGATTCCTTGTATACTCGATGACCACACTTTCCGATGCCCTGGTCCTCGAATTCGTCAAATCTTGATCCGAGATCTTCAACAAATTGTAGTAGTGATTTCAGCAAGAGGGTGGCTGAGTCTAACGACATTCCTTGTTTTTGCAGAGATGCATTCGTTTTTTGAAATCGTCCGAGAATAGTGTTCCATTAGGATGTGTCAATTTGGGAGGTGAAAATTAATATTTGCCAATTCCTTCACTGAGGGGTTTTAAAAATATGTTTTTGGATGTGAAGAATTCAAATCTGCTATTATTTTTGTGATTGCTCAACACTTAACTTGGTAAATCTACGTTTGATTAAAAAGCACATAAATTGCTCTCGGAAAACAACATTTATTAATTTTAGCTTCTCAAAATGTCAGGTAATGCTATAAAAATTTTAGTTTCTCTGCATAAAACATATCCTAGTAATCATAAAACATATCCTTGTAATCATAAAACAACATTACAAAGTAATGACATCAGTAAAAAAAAATATTTAAACAAGTTTCATGAAGTCTTGCTTTGATTCGTTCTTGGACATCAGCCGCCGACTTGCTTCTTGGCCTCTGATATAGCCCTCACGTTTCTCATGTGTATACACCCTGCCTGCTGCCTCTGTGACTTGTTTCACACACCTCTCTATTGACTGAACATGACAGGGCCACTGTGGAACTTGCATAGGCTTGTCAAAGAACTTCTTTACTTCCGCTGTAGTCAGTTTACATGTCAAAGGAGGTTCAAATACCCCGTCAGACCAGTCTGTCAGCTCCAACACGGAAGAAGCACTGGGGTTGATGGAAGGTGTCTTCCTGGGACGTACAGAAAGATCTCCAAGTGTGTCATCATCTCCACCCCTCATGTCAACAATCTTTTGGACACCAGCTCTCCTCTCCTCACTGTCATCTGAGCACAAGAGTGTCTGGATTATCATTTCGCTGAATGCATACCATGCTGAGCGCTTGATGGTTGGCAAAACAGCATCCACTACAGCCTTCTTTTGCAGCCTAACTAGCCGCAGCTGAAACAAGATGTGGCGTGGGCCTTCCACCCAAGAGTGTTTTACTTTGATGTTGAACCAACAGGGGTAGTACACACCAACAATGTATTCCACTATCAGTCTTAAGTTGTTGAGGGTTTTGCCTTTAAGGCCATGTTTTGAAACCCATATGCGACAAAGCCTGTTTGCTGTTGTCAACCACCTTGAATGGCTCACTGGACCAATTTCAAGAAGGGCCAGATCTGTGGGAAGTTCTCCTGTTTTTATGTCCTGTGTGATCATATACCCGTACGCTTGATCAGTAGAGAGATCCTTTACGACATTGTCACTCAGTGAAGTAAGAGGCTCTCCAATTGAGAGTTTGGTGAATGAAGGATCAGTTTCAAGTTCGGTTGCAGTGTCTAGCATCTTGCCAATGTTACCTGTCCACTTGTTGTTAGACAAGGTCTTCCCATCCAGTGCTGTGATCAAGTGTCGCAGGGGTAACTCGTTAGTGTGGAGGGCACAAACCAACCAGCTCAGCTTACGGAAAAGCTTGACCTCTACCCAATGCATGGAACCACCCTCCCAGCCAGTGTTAACATTTGTAGAATCACCTCCAATGGCCTGCAGGCTTTTATCAATGCCCTTCTTCATGAAATCTACAAGATTATCAGCAATAACTTCAGCAGGTTTTTTCTCGTTGAGCCTTTCTCAGGAGTGAAGTGGTAGAGATATCTTCCACCTGGCTCACTGCACACAGAATAATGCTCTTCTTTGATGATGCTGGGGAACTGACGATCTGAATTGTCTGCTTTCAGCATAACTTTAGTTGTATCTTGACGGCCGTCAAAGAAGATGCAGTCAATTTCACCCTTCTTACAAAGATCATCAAATTCCTGATTCCAGGGATCTCATAACTTTTTCTTGGGCCCTCTTGACTTTATTGTGATCAACTACAAGTCTCTTTAGCCCTGTTCAAAATCAACTTTTTCTTATTTTCATAGGTTTCTGTACTTTTTCCCATGCTCTTTGACCTAAAAGGCCAAAATCACAACCATTTTGACCTAGGTTGTTGGGAAGCATTGCCGCATGGAGCTTTAAGTTTTCTGCCTTGAAATCGGCCAAAAGCACCAGTTCCGGGGAACCTTGAATCATGTTTTGCACTACAACTTTTATCTAAACAAGATAGAGCAACAAAATAGGCACCAAATTAAAGTGTTTTTAATTCTCTTTCTAACTTATACAATTATGATAGTCTTGGAACAAGAAATGGCACATTGGTACATACAAAGATTTCAGAAATATCACAAAATTCGTTTTCTCACACTCAAGGCAGACAAGGCGCCTTATTCATGACACAAATTTGAGATTAACATTTTGTCAAGTCTAATCGATCAAGAAGTGAAAGCATTACATGATGATTAATTTCATAATGACATTTACACAGTCAGTTGTTGAGAGTTTGTTTCTTGAAGCTGTCAAAGCGGCGTCTGTTGAACTCCACAGCTTGAAGGAGATAGTCCCTTTGCTTGGCATCTGTTGTTATGACATTTGCAAAGTCGCTCATCATCTTGACACCACGTTCAGCAATGTCATTCACCGCTTTCAGATTCTTAACATAGTCTAACGCTTTTCTGTAGTCCTCATTCTGTGGCCAAGACGTGACAGGTTCCAGAAGCCACTCGGATCCAATGTTCAGTGTGTCCAGCAGGAAATGTGATTCTGGGCCAATGAGATCAACCAGGGTGGTCTTAGCTGTGACACTCTGGAATAGAGGCTTTCCTGTTCTGAAGATGTCTGGCTTCTCAGTGGCATGTAACTGGGCAGCAATGTCGTGCTTCAATGTGTCACTCAATCTACTGCTGAACATGGCAAATGGCACGACTTCCTGCGTCAGGTACCATTTGTGGTTTTCCATCTTATTAAGTACTGCATCAGCAAGCTCTGGGTCAGTTTTCTTGTACTTCAACATGTCCTGGATTAGACTTAGATCATTCACGGGAGCATCTGCAGCAGACATTGACATCATCCATACAGGAGTGTAGAACAGCGCAAGGAAGGTGTTGAGTCTTTCCAGCTTTGATACAGTGTCTTCGTCGTACTCAAGTTGATCTGCAAACATCAGCATTTTCATGGAGTACAGGTTTCTGGCCATCCATCTGGCCTGATGAATGGCGCCTGGTCGACTCCAGTGAATACCTCGAGGAGGCGTTCCTCCAAGAACAATGATTGTCAGTTCAGCCATTTCCCTGTAGTCGGCTCTTGGAAGTCTTTCTACTGTTAGAATGTCTTGGAGTATTTCTTCACTGTTCTTCTTCTTTTCCTTCAGCCATTTGCTGTTGATAGCCAGCATCTTTGGGTTTTCCTTGGACAAGTCCGTCCAAACATCCTTCAGATGCTCAAACCAGGGATTATCTGGCCCCTTCACCTTCCCAAACAGCTTCTCCCAAACTGCTCCTACTAGGATTTCCAGGATGTGATGTCGACAGGCCAGATAAAACACCTTTTTGTTCAGCATTTTCTCTAGCAGTTTGGCAGCTCCTCTGTGAACTCCACTGTTACTGGATGTAGTGTCAAAAACAAGGGCAGTAACATTATCCGTAAGTTCCCATGTCTCCAGTAAATCCATTGAAGCCTCAGCCTGAGCTGTGCCAGAAGACTTGTCGATGACAGGTCCTCCCAATAACTTTCCTTCAGTGTATGAAGGTGGACCAGACACTAGCACAGCTAAAGTCTCTGAGGTACTTCCAGGTTCACTGCCCAAGACATCTTTGAGCAACTTTCCATCCCAGTGTAAGGCAGCGTACTGTGGGGGGTTTTCACAAAACTTGGACATGTGACTCTGGCTGATATTATACCTGGACAGCATTCTGTTGCGACGTGTTGTTGAGGTTGAGATGACGAAGTTATCCAGATCAGCCCCTCCAGCTTTCAAGGTGGCAGAAACCATGGCAGTAACTTGATTGTCTGATAAACCAAGACGATCAGCTGTATTGCAGATGACATCACATTCCATGACCTTCCTTGGAAACGTCAAAGTCACACTAGTCACAGTGTCTTGATGGTGAGAACATCCAGGACGAGGCTGATGGTAATCCATGTCCTCTGTGTTAGCGTCGTTGTCAGTTGAGTCACCCCAGGTAATGTCATCTACATGAACAACTGCTTCTTGTTCTGCTGCAGCTGTAAAATAGTACAACATGTTAAGACAGTAATTGTTAAGTACATGCTAAATATCGCAATGGAGTAAAACTTAAAACTTTTTGTAACGTTCAAAGTAATTAGTTTTACCTTGTTCTTGTCTATGCTGCAGTCTTTCATTCCTCGCTGCTTGCTGCAGGGATCTTGTCTCAAAAATCTTGTCATGACCAGACATATGACCTTTCCTCTCAGTCTTTTGGTCTTCGTAGAACCTGATATCCTCATCTTTCTTCTCTCTGGATAACAGTCTGTTGTTCTGTATTTCCTGGATTGCATCTGGAGCTCCTATATCGAACAGGCTGTCTAATTCCAGCACAAATGCTCCTCTTTTTCCTCCAGGGTTACTTGCTCTTCCTTTGCTTTTCACCAGAGCACGATGTTTCTCATGTAGTTTCATGAAGAGCTTCATTGCGTTGTACTTGGTCATTGTCTTGATCCTAGCCATCTGCCAGAATGGGATGATAGATTCAACTGTTTCATATGCAAGGTCTTGAACCATGGGCCTCCCTGCATTTTCCGGTAAATTCTGAAGATTAAGGAAATACTGGAACGCCTGTCTGTTGGTGGGAAGCTGGGAACCACTGATAAAAGCTGAAGGGTATCCAACCAGGAAAGTTTCAGTGAGAGATCTGGTAGATGGCCCAGTTGACACCTGCCTGTGGACAGTACGTGGAGGTTCTGAGATATCAACTGTGCGCCCACGGAGCTCCCTCAGCTCCTTGCTTAATGCCATTGTGAAGTTGTAACTTGTAGATGGTTTTCTAGATTCTGATTGAGTTTCTGTTGTTTCCTGAAAAATTATAGATAATTATTATTATTATTATTATTATTATTTATTTATTATTATTAATTATTATTTATTTATTATTATTATTATTATTATTTATTAATTTTATGCTCTTTCATTTGATACCTAATTTGTTGCTCTATCTTGTTTATTATTATTATTATTATTATTTATTAATTTTATGCTCTTTCATTTGATACCTAATTTGTTGCTCTATCTTGTTTAGATCAAAAGTTAAAGTGCAAAACATAATTCAAGGGACCCCGGAATTGGCGCTTTGGCCGATTTCAAGGCAGAAAATTTAAAGCTCCATGCGGCAATACTTCCCAACATCCTAGGTCAAAATAGTTGTGATTTTCGGCTTTTTCAGGTAAAAAAGCATGGGAAAATGTACAGAAACCTATGAAAATAAGAAAAAGTTGATTTTTGAACAGGCCTAAAGTCTCTTGTCTTCTTCAGTGATCAAGCCAGCATCCATAAAGGCAGCAGTGGTGATGGCAGCTGTGGCGCGCAGGCCACCACCATATCTGATGCAACATTAGGTATTTCTAATGTGTTGTACTCTGGCTTTTTATTGGAAGTTGAAGACGTGCTTGGTATTTCTAATGTCACTTCATAACTTCCATCCTTTCCATCTTGAGCATCAGCTATTTGTTCTTCATTTTCATCATCAAAAAAAATTATTTCATTTGATGGCATTGAAACACCCTGCTTACTTGTCTGCTTATATTCAGCAAGCCTTCTTCTTTCGTCTTCTTGCCGCTTCTGCTTTTTGACTTGTCTGTTGTGCTCAGGTTGATCTGGCAAGCCAATCTGATGTGGTCCAATAGAACCAGACTTGTCTCTCTGACCTTTAATGAAAGCAAGTTCCTTCACAGGGATCTCCATCTCCCTAGGGCATGTACAGTTAATGTGAGTTTCGTTTTTGCAACCAGCATCTGCAAGGCAGCCAAATTCAGAACAGAGAACAATTTTACACTTGCAACTGAGGATGTCAAAAAGCTTGTCAAGTTTTGCAATGAAAGCCTCTTTGACATGTAGCTTTCCTCTCCCAAGAGATATGTTTTTGGCTTGCTCCCAGCTCTCTTGGATCTTGTTTAAGATTGTGACTCGTGAATTTACAACGGGGGCTACAAAAGAACTGTTTGCTCGTTCCCACTTTTCAAGCACTTTAGGGTAAATGTCCTTTGCAAGACTGGCTGCTGGGTAGTTTCTCACATCCTCACCACTTTGTTCTCTTAGCAGTAGCCCATATTTCAGAACGTCTCGCAGAGTTGGGAGTTCAGAGGGCAACAACTCTCTATCAGTTCCAATTAGGTTGCTCATATGTGTGAATGTCCCCAGTCTTGTCCTCCTTTTAGAAGCCATTGTAGGTCAATTCCCACTGGTTAGGATGGTAGCACTGACGGACAAGTAATCTTCAGCACACTGATGAATATGTTTCAACCTGTGAAATAAGCAAAAACAGCAGTGCATTATATATACAGCATATATAATTATTAATATAATAATTATTATATAATTCCACAAAAAAGTCAAAAAAGTCACTATTTTTATGTAGCTTCTTACTAAGCAAAACTAAATTATATTAAATTAACAAAAATATCTTTAGAATTCCTAAGTCATGCTGCAACTTTTTAGCACCCCTCATATTTGGAATTTGAAAGTTGAAAAATTCGACACACCCTAGTGTTCCATAAAACCAATAAAATGGCTATTTCGAGTTGTTGAAGCTGTTTAGACAGGGCAGGATTAAGACCTTTAGAGGCCCTAAGCACTTAAAAGATTTTGGTGCCCCATATATATGTAATTCAAAATATAAACAAAAATAAACCATAAAATAAAATTTTATTTTTTGAAATGAAACAAAACTTACAGTAAGATGGAAAATAATGTTTATTTTTGTATACTTCCACTTCATTTATATTTGAAAAGTTTTCTCCTACTTTTTTTAATTGCAAAGTCTTTGATCAGATCCTCAAAACTAATCTTACGTAACACATCTGCTTCTATACTTAGTAGAGATAAGGCATCCAGCCTGCCTTGTTGCATAGTTGTTCTGTTGGTATTTTTAATATACTTCAACTGAGAAAATGAACGCTCAGCTGAGCAATTTGTGACCATTAATGTTAAAAATATACGAAAGGCAATTTCTACATTTGGGAAGGCACACTCAGTATTGTCTTCTACAATTATTTTATAAAGTTCAGCATGACTGAATCTTGTTTTTACATTTACTATAGCACACGAAAATATTTAATCTATATGTATTTTTAATATGGCGCTCAAAGATTTGATACAAACAAAATAATAACGCAAAGCGTAAAGTGTGTGATTACAACGAAATATATTTATTCTCTCAAAAGGGTTGTTGTTCACTACAAATTCAAACAATGAAAAAAAATAAATACTATATATATGAATATATATAATTCAGTTTTCAACAGCTTATAGGCTATAAGCCGCGATTATAATAGTATAATAAATCCATGGTAAATCCGACAATGGAAAATTTCTGTGGTGCCCCCCTTCCCTTGATGCCCTAAGCACGGGCTTATTTTGCTTAATGGTTAATCCGGCCCTGTGTTTAGACAATCACCTGGCTTCGATCCTGGCTTCCGCAGTTTGGCTGGTATCTGCTGCTAGCTCATCCAGTACCACGATATTCTCAGCGTAGCCTTCGGTTAAAGATTAGACGGCATCTGATGTGGCTGACCAGCGGGTATCGGAGAGACCTTTGTCGACCTTTAGTTTCTCACTACGGGAACTACTATCGAGAACCTCTACATGTCGACGCCATCGCCATCCCGGTCACGGCTCGTTTCCATGTTGTACGTATTACAATGCCAACAATAAGAACAAATCATGAATCTGCAACAGAAACAAGTAATTAGTAACAATAGAAATGAGTAACACTAACAAGAACAACAAATTAAACACCATCAAAGCAGATATTAGAATGCCTGATGCCATGCCGCCTGCCGGAAAAAGTAAAACTCGTCGCAGATGGCAAATACGTGACGCTTAATTTTTTTCAATTGAAATTTGCGGGGCCCATCAGGCGTGGGCCTTGAACATTTGCCCGGTGCGCCACCCCCTAAATGCGGCCCTGTATATATGCATGGGCAGATGCAAACAATATGGCTTTGAATGAAGACAAATTTGAACTAATTAAGTGTGGACCAAATAAATGCCTGAAAGAACAATTCAACTACTCTGGACCCACAGGAAAAGATATTGTACAAACTGATCATGTAAGATCTAGGGGTTATATTATCTGAAGATGCAACATTCAACAGGCACATTGACAAAGTAACATCATGCAAACAATTAATAAGATATATACTAAGGACATTCAGAACTAGGGACAGTATGACAGAATGAATTGCAAAAAATTGAGGGGCTACAAAGAACCTTTATCTCATTAAACAACGTGATGGGCAACAGGTGAGTAAAAAAAAATTAAACTACTGGGAGAGGCTCAGAGACCTTGACCTTTATTCCATAGAAAGGAGGTTTGAGAGATACATCCTAATCTACACCTGGAAAATTCTAGAAGGGCTTTTAGTTGCCCCCAATACTGAACCAATTGTGCCCACCTCGACAAGAACTGGCGGAATGTGTAAAAAACATCACCTGCCACCAAACAGTCTGAGAAGGATTCAAATCCTTCAATATAATAGTATCTCTAGGCAGGGTTCTCGCCTGTTTAACTCCTTGCCTCAGTACCTTAGAGATATAAGTGCAGTCCCAGTAGATACTTTTAAAAAACACTTGGACATGTTTTTAGCCAACATACCCGACCAACCCCAGTGCCAGGGTATTCCTCTGCCAGACCAGCCCACACAAATTCAATAGTGGACCAAATCGTATGGCAGGAGCAAGAGAAAAGGGTGGCGACTCCGTCGTGGCCCCGCCTCAGGAGGCGCTGAGGGGACTTTGTGGGAGCAGCGCACCCTTGAGGCAGAAGCGCTTCAAGGTAAATTGAAGTAAAGTACCTACCTCCCTTACCTGTTCTTAAACATATTTACCGAAGTGCTCGTTGCTACCTCTGTGGAAAGGCTATTCCAGTTTTCGATTACCTTATACATAAACATTTTTCTTCAAAAATGTTCTTCTCAAACATTTTTCCCTCAAGTTTAAACGCTGTTGTTTCTCAATGTTCCTATTGTTTAGATCAGTAGCTCTCAAACGTTTTTCGGATCACCTGAAGATCAGGGACCCCAGCTTTCGTTAGTTAGCCTTATAAGGCTAACTAACGAAGATATCACGACTTAACCTAACCAATCATTAGGTCAACTGTACGCCCTTGAGTGGTTAGGTTCAGTTGTGATATTTTCATTAGTTAGCCTTATAAGGCTAACTAAAGAAGGCTGGGGGCCCTGATCATCAGGTGATCCCGTTTTTCTTCCAAGGACCTCTTTGGCATACGAATAAATTTTAGGGACTAACTTTTAATAACTAAATATGAAGTATTAATATTAACAAACCCGATAATAATATTAGGATTTCACAGTAATAAATATATATCATATTTATTGATTTATTATCAATGTTTACAACAATTGATGAAAGAGCGGTTAATTTATTAATTTTGTTTATTATTAACAATTATTCTATTAGTTTACTATTTATAAACATTTTTTTCTAATTAAAATAAATGAATGGCTTACATTTTACTACCTTGTTCCCGTGGAAGGACCCCCCTCCCCACCTAATATACGACGGACCTCACTTTGGGAACTGCTGTTTTGGGTCACAGAAATGTTCATAATTTACACTGTCAAACCGATTGAAAATTTTATAAACTCCCGAATTAATTCGCTTCTTAAACGCCAAATTTCGTTCCCAATGAATATGAACTTCTCTCTCTTGAACCTATCTTCGTTTGGTTTATTACGTATATACTGGAAATATGGAATAAGCTTTGCAGCACGGCGTTGACCCTTCTATCATTTCTATGTCCTTACTGATATATGGCAACCAAACCCGTACAGCATATTCTAAATGAGGCTTAACAAGCGACTTATATAATGGTAAAACAATATCTTTAGATTTATATTCGAAGTTACGAAAAGTTAAACCTCATAACTTTATTAACTTTACTGCTCACGACTGAACATTGTTTTGAAAACGTTAAATTCTTAGTAACAATGGCTCTGAAATATTTTTCTTCCAAGGCTTCGTTTAACACACTATTTCCCATTCGCACAGTATAATTAAATTCACTATTGTGATAACCTATATGTATGACTTTACATTTATATACGTTAAACCGCATTTTCCACTTGTTAGACCACTCTACTAAACTACTGTATTAAGACCACACTGCAGAATATCCTTAGCGTATCCTTAGAACTAATTGTTTTACCTTGTAGTTTTACTGTTGTTGGTTAATTTAAAAATTTTACTTAATAAATTAACGTCAAGATCATTAACATAAATTATAAAATATACTGGTCCCAACGTTGACCCTTGCGGAATACCGCTAATTACATTAGCCCACCCTGACTCTTCCTTGTTTATTATTACCTTTTTGTTTCTACCAGTTAACTAATTATTATCAATCCACTTTAATTTATCAATGAACTTTAATTTAAATTTTTCTAACAATTGTTACCGTCCAAAAATAATGTCCGAGAAGGATGGGTCGTATATTGAGAAAGAGCAGTCTGCATGGGAGAGCTACACGAAGAAAACTTTCGCCACGAAAAGTGCACAAAGAAGCTTGTTTAAAGCACGCCAAGGATCATCACGATGATGGATTTGCATTTTGGATTAATATGAAACTTTATACAGAACTTTATGTGGAACGAACCCACTTTTGAAACTCTAACTATATTATATCTACCTCTCTATTGAGATTATAAATACCGATGCGTCCTGAAAAAATTCTAAGAAATTAATTAAACAAGATTTATTTCTACGAAACCCTTTTACTGACTGTGTTTAATACGATTATTGTTTGATTATACGGTATCGAATAACTGATTCAAAAATTTCTCTATCATATGTACTCGTAGAGGTTAAACTAATAGGCTTATAATTTCTTACTTGTTGCTTATTACCTTAAAGATTGGAGTTCCATTAGCTAATTTAAAATCCAGAGGAACAACCCCTTGCAATAAAGATTTGTTAAAAATATGATCTAAAGCATCTACTAACTTATTTTTTAATTATTTTAAATGTTTTGGGTAGAAAAAGGGTCAGGACTCAGAATCCGACGATTTATTAATTTTTAACTTACATCGCGTGCAGTCTCTTCTGGGCAAACAGTTATGTCAGTAAGCAATTTACGTCAGTAAGGAATTATAGTAAGCAATTGTAAAAAAACAAAACAACACATTTGTGCTTAAGTGGTAGAAAACGAACAGTAATTCATAACCAATTTTTAGGTTCTACCTAATGAGTACCAAAGTACGAAACCAGTGAATGCCAACACCTCCATCCCTCCTTTTTCTCTTTAACCAAAATTCCTTCCTCCTGATTTGACCATGTTATTCATGGTGAGTCGACTTACATATTGGTTACAAATTGTATATTGATCTATTTGAGTTTTACGTTAAAAACCTGTAAATTTAAAGTATTTTCAGTGGTGGGCACGCGCAACAATTTTTGTAGCGCCGCAACCGCAACCGCAACTCTGCTGAAATAGTTGCGCCGCACGCGCAAGCGCAACCCTTTTCAAAAAGTTGCGCCGCAAGCGCAAGCGCAACCAAAAATGTTGCGCCGCAACTTTTTGCGGCGCAACTGCCCACCTTTGAACTGTATTTTATAAACTAGCCCATAACTACATGATAAAGTCTGTATCGTGCCCTGACATCCCTCTACCAACCGATCCTCTACCAAGCGAGTTAATGACAGTAAATCTATATTTCTTTCCTATATCTTAACTCTTCAATCACTGGTAACGTTTTAATCCTAGTACAGTTTCACTTTGGTGGTATAAAGTACCCTGATGATCACGTGCAGGGCACGAAAGGGATTGTAGATGATGGAAGGGACGAAATAAGGGACATAAATTATTAAATAAATAAATAAAATAATAAATTCTAACAAAATGAAACTAAAAAACAAAAAAAAAAACCTGTCGCTTGTAATCAAAACACGAGTTATAATTTTAACACTTTTTGTTACTCAAATATTATGCAAATTTCCACTGGTTTATTCTCCAAAAACAGAACCTTTGGCTAGCTTCCGCACGAATTGTTCATTCTGACGAAGGTCAAGCTTTTCACTCCACCTTAGACCTACAGTTTAACGTGGAATCCGAACCACGCCCCATCAGCAGCCCAGCGTCTTAACCACTAGGCCAGCTAGGGTACCCCTTTATCTACCAACCATTTTCTTTATTGTGTGGAAGGATGAACAGCTGGGTTTTGCTGCGCGCCGACGGCAGCCGGCTGCCGTCGGGTCTCGAACCCGGGGCTGATGGATTCGTAGTCCTCGACGCTAACCACTACACCACCGAGGCGCATATATATATATATATATATATATATATATATATATATATAGAGTTAAAGTTGCGTTTCTGCCGTCCCCATTTCTTTGTTTTTTCTTTTCCTTCTCTTGGGTGGCTGGGTGCGTGTGAAGGGTGAGGGCATGGTGAGGAAAATCTTATTTCCTTTCTCAATTCCTGTTTCAACCGCTTTCCCGTAGAAGCATTTCATCACCTTGCCAGCGTGATGGCTTTGCGCGTATATGAATGTAGACATGGAGAGTTTGCTTAATTCTTTTGGAACTAGCCTGGTGTGGGCCATGGGGCGAGGGTGGATCTTCGTTGGATTGATACCTAAGTAAACAGAGCTGTAAATATTTTGTATAAAATCAAAACGTATGGTCGAGGTTTTTGTGACGACACCAAGTAGTTGATATACGATTAGAACAAATATATTGTTATGTTAGTTTATACAACGATGCTCTCTAGTTTACGGTTTCTATGTGTACATAACGTAATTGTCGAGCTAGTTTATATATTCTCCTCTTTCCTGTAAAATTTCCTTGGCTACTTTTCCAGGGTCAAAGTATTTTCCTTCAACCCTTTGCCGTACCCGTGTCTGGCGGGTAGGGAGCGGAGGGTGAGGAGAGACCCTTATGTTTTTCTATCCAGTTTTCTAATACTGCTACAATAATTAAAAGATGCGCTAGTTTAATAAGAGGAATCTCTCCGAGTAGACCGAAAGGTTTTTGAAACTTTCTCTTGTTCTTGTAACTCCTTATATATATATATTATATATATATATACACAGGGTGGCGCAAAAGTCGCGCATCATAGGAATTTTCAGTGTTGACTATAAGATATTAGTTTTTTTCTTTTAGGTCGGGGATGGCTGCGAAATTAACGATAGACGAGAGGGTGAGCTTGGTTTAATGTATGGAATACCAGGTACAACAAATCGATGAATCGGTACAGAATTTAAATTCTGTACCGATTCATCGATTTGTAGTACCTGGTATTCCATGCATTAAAACCAAGCTCACCCTCTCGTCTATTGTTAGTTTCGCAGCCAGCCCTCCCCGACCTTGAAGAAAATAATACTAATATATTATAATTAACACTGAAAAATTCCTCTGATGCGCGACTTTTGCGCCACCCTGTATATATTATATATATATATATTATATATATATATATACACAAACTCAGAATGGTTCCCTGAGAACATTATATGTTAAACACAGACCGTGCATGGAACAAGGAACTCTTCTGGGAAAATTAAATCCACTATAGTCCGAATAAGTAATGGTAAATGACAAATACCATAGTTTTTTTTCCTTTTTCATGATTTTAGCCCGACGTGGGCAACGGGTCTCTCGCAAAGAGATCCCATAAATATAGCTTCCCTCACCAGCTATCTGCAAAGCAGACAGGATCCAGCTTTGGGACGTGGATCTAGGGTTTAAAGCAAGCCTAGATCCCTACACTCAGAACCTCTATATAAGTAAAAGACTCGTTGCATTCACGTCGTGTTGAATAAATCAAAGAAAAAGGGGGTAACTATTGTATTTTTAGCCAAAAAAACCAAAACTTAAACCTCAACCGGGACATTGAGCGTCCACTTTTCAAGGCACGAAACACGTCCGTTTAGTATACACAAACTCAGAATGGTTCCCTGAGAACATTATATGTTAAACACAGACCGTGCATGGAACAAGGAACTCTTCTGGGAAAATTAAATCCACTATAGTCCGAATAAGTAATGGTTTAACATATAATGTTCTCAGGGAACCATTCTGAGTTTGTGTATACTAAACGGACGTGTTTCGTGCCTTGAAAAGTGGACGCTCAATGTCCCGGTTGAGGTTTAAGTTTTGGTTTTTTTGGCTAAAAATACAATAGTTACCCCCTTTTTCTTGATTTATTCACACGACGTGAATGCAACGAGTCTTTTACTTATATAGAGGTTCTGAGTGTAGGGATCTAGGCTTGCTTTAAACCCTAGATCCACGTCCCAAAGCTGGATCCTGTCTGCTTTGCAGATAGCTGGTGAGGGAAGCTATATTTATGGGATCTCTTTGCGAGAGACCCGTTGCCCACGTCGGGCTAAAATCATGAAAAAGGAAAAAAAAACTATGGTATTTGTCATTTACCATTACTTATTCGGACTATAGTGGATTTAATTTTCCCAGAAGAGTTCCTTGTTCCATGCACGGTCTGTGTTTAACAATATATATATATATGATGAATAAAACCACGAAGGAAAGGAAACACAAAATGGTGCTCAAGCGCTTTCGTCTAATGACATCCTCAGGAACACTAAGTAATAAAAAGGTTAAGCCTATATATAGGTTACAGAAAGAAAAAAAGAAAAATAAAAACATACATACACACACACATATATACATATATATATATATACATACATATCTATATATACAAATACATACATACATACATACATACATATATATACAATAAACAGAGAAGTAAAAATAATAAAAAATTAAAAATTAAAACCTTAAAGGATACCATGAGGCGTACAGATTTGTAAGGAAAAAATATCGATTTTTAGCAAGATCAAAATGGATTATAAAAATACAAATTTATACTGGAACTCTGCCCGGGTTTTAACACATGCTGCTATGGTCAGGTTTCGATATAATAAAAAAAAAAAATGCAAATTAAAAGTTAATCGATTTTAGCACAGATCAAATGGATTATAAAAATACAAATTTATACTGGAACTCTGCCCGGGTTTTAACACATGCTGCCTATGGTCAGGTTTCGATATATATAAAAAATAAAATGCAAATTAAAAGTTAATAAAGTAGAAGACAAGTTTTACCAAAGATTTAATGTTTTACCCTTCTTATCTAAATCCGTTTTAAGGAATTCAAATAACAGGATCGAGTTGAAAAAGACCTTTGCTTATGTTGAAGTTATTTGAAAGTTGGATAATGGCAGACTCAAGAATATTTCTATTAACAATGTTGCTTGAATGGAATAAAACTGAAGCATTATTCCAATCAATACAGTGGGCTAACTCTGACAAATGGACAAAAAGGGCACTGGACAACTGTCCTGTTCTAACGGAATATTGATGCTGTTTTATACGTGTGTGCAAATCCTTTCCCGTCTGACCTATGTAAAAGGAATCACATTGTTTACAACCAATTTTATAGATAATGCCTGAATTATTGGTAGGGCTATTTTTTACTGTGATATTTTTCACAATATTGTTATATGAAAATACTACATTAATATCCAAAAGTTTAAGTACATTAGCAATGCCCAAAAAGCCCGGGAAAAATGGAAGTACTAAAATATTTTTTGACAAAGTACGAGTGTTAATATTGACACGATAGAAAGTTCGTTTTGCCTTGTTGAGACAAGATTCCATAAACGCAGATGGATAACACAAATCACTTCCAATACCGTTGATTTTTTCCAATTCGGCATCGATGTATTCCGGACTGGCGATCTAAGGGCGCGGAGAAACATTGATGAAAATATGGCCTTCTTAGTGGTTTTATTCATCATAAATATTTTTCACGTGTTACTTTCGTGAAATAATTTTCATATAATGAACACCACGCGTTCCTTCGGCTTGCTGTTCCCTCTCTTGTCTCCGTTTGTGTCCGTGTTTTCTTCTACATTAATGAAGGGGCATGCAATTCGTATCCGACGGAAGTTTCTTACTAAGTGTCTGGAGGAGCAAGTTCTTCCCAAATCCCTGCTTCCGATTCGCCTCAGACAAATTGACGACCATCCGTTCAACAACTTCAGCAGATTAATTTTAAAGAAACATATTGAAGTCACCAGACAAAATGAGTGGTCCGCCTTCAAAAATTTAAACATCGCCAAACATAATTTTGTAACCGTTATTCCCCAACCGTGGATCCAACCTTTGTTTGATGAAATTTACAACGAGTTGCGTCGGAGAACTACTTCACTTCGTAACATTTTGGATCGAAAAATTAAAAGTCTCATTCGAGATAGTCAGTGGAGTAAAAAAGCAAGCTCAAAGTGTGTTTTGAACCTTTCTTCGAAAAACATTAGTGACGATGCAAAAAGTGCCCTTGGATATGGTATGTCCTTTTTTATTGTTAAAAAACCTTCGGCTTTACAAATTTGTTACAGTCTCGCGTGTTTTGAAAAACAGTGTAATCTCCCTCAGTATTTGTTTAACATAGTTAAAGGCCTCGTTTATAGTGCGGCGAATGGTAATTACGAAGATAACTTTCCTAAACGTTTTCGCAATAGCCTCTCACAATTAAAAAAAGATGGGGAGCTCCATATTACTAAAGCAGACAAGGCTAACACCATAGTTATTATGGACAAAGTGGACTACATCGGAAAGATGAACGAGCTTCTCCAGGACCCCGCCACATACACCAACTTAGGAAGAACCCGCGGGATGACGTCATCAAATCATTTAATAGTGGCTTGAAACGCCTTCTCAAAGATCATAAGGACTTAATTCCGCTTTTCATGTCCACTTCACCTGCTCTGCCCTACCTTTACGGTCTTATTAAAACCCACAAACCTGGTAACCCTATGCGCCCTATTATTAGCTCGGTGGGCTCTATTACTTATAACTCTCCAAATGGCTTGTCAAAGTCTTGTCCCCCATTCTCGGAACTATCTCTGATTCACATGTAAAAAATTCCATGGATCTTACGGAAAAATTGAATAATGCACGTACTGAAACTAACGATAAATTGATCAGTTTTGATGTTTGTTCATTGTTTACAAAAGTGCCGATTGATGATATGCTTGACTTTCTCTCCCAAGAATTACATAAGTATGACCTGCCACTACCTTCACACATTGTTTTGGAACTCATTAAGCTTTGCATCAAAGACTGTAAATTCACTTTCAATAACGAGTATTATCAACAAGTTTTTGGGATGGCTATGGGCAACCCCTTATCGCCCCTCCTCTCCAATATTTATATGGAGTTTTTCGAAATTACCTATATTCCGAGAATCCTGGGGGTTGGCATCCCTTGGTTGCGGTACGTCGACGATTTTTGTGTATCTGGCCCATGAATCGTGACCTGGATAGCTTCCTCCTTCAGTTAAATGATCAAGTCCCCTCCATTAAGTTTACTTTAGAAGTTGAGCAAGACAATTCAATCCCATTTTTGGATGTGCGTGTACATAGGGAAAGCCCAGGTTTTAAGTTTAGTATCTATCGGAAAACGACAAACAATTTGTCCTACGTACACTTTTACTCGGGACATGATACCCCCACTAAGAAGGCCATATTTTCATCAATGTTTCTCCGCGCCCTTAGGATCGCCAGTCCGGAATACATCGATGCCGAATTGGAAAAAATCAACGGTATTGGAAGTGATTTGTGTTATCCATCTGCGTTTATGAAATCTTGTCTCAACAAGGCAAAACGAACTTTCTATCGTGTCAATATTAACACTCGTACTTTGTCAAAAAATATTTTAGTACTTCCATTTTTCCCGGGCTTTTTAGGCATTGCTAATGTACTTAAACTTTTGGATATTAATGTAGTATTTTCATATAACAATATTGTGAAAAATATCATAGTAAAAAATAGCCCTACCAATAATTCAGGCATTATCTATAAAATTGGTTGTAAACAATGTGATTCCTTTTACATAGGTCAGACGGGAAAGGATTTGCACACACGTATAAAACAGCATCAATATTCCGTTAGAACAGGACAGTTGTCCAGTGCCCTTTTTGTCCATTTGTCAGAGTTAGCCCACTGTATTGATTGGAATAATGCTTCAGTTTTATTCCATTCAAGCAACATTGTTAATAGAAATATTCTTGAGTCTGCCATTATCCAACTTTCAAATAACTTCAACATAAGCAAAGGTCTTTTTCAACTCGATCCTGTTATTTTGAATTCCTTTAAAACGGATTTAGATAAGAAGGGTAAAACATTAAATCTTTGGTAAACTTGTCTTCTACTTTATTAACTTTTAATTTGCATTTTATTTTTTTATATATATCGAAACCTGACCATAGGCAGCAGTGTGTTAAAACCCGGGCAGAGTTCCAGTATAAATTTGTATTTTTATAATCCATTTGATCTTGTGCTAAAAATCTATTAACTTTTAATTTGCATTTTATTTTTTTTTATATATATCGAAACCTGACCATAGGCAGCAGTGTGTTAAAACCCGGGCAGAGTTCCAGTATAAATTTGTATTTTTATAATCCATTTGATCTTGTGCTAAAAATCGATATTTTTCCTTACAAATCTGTACGCCTCACTGGTAATCCTTTAAGGTTTTAATTTTTAATTTTTTTATTTTTACTTCTCTGTTTATTGTATATATATGTATGTATGTATGTATGTATGTATTTGTATATATAGATATGTATGTATATATGTATATATGTATATATGTGTGTGTGTGTATGTATGTTATTTATTTTTTCTTTTTTTCTTTCTGTAACCTATATATAGGCTTAACCTTTTTATGTACTTCAGTGTTCCTGAGGATGTCATTAGACGAAAGCGCTTGAGCACCATTTTGTGTTTCCTTTCCTTCGTGGTTTTATTCATCATAAATATTTTTCACGTGTTACTTTCGTGAAATAATTTTCATATATATATATATATATATATATATATATATATATATGCACTAAAATCACAAAATAACACGTGACCTTATTAATAAGCAAACAACCACAAGGAAAAGGAAACACAAAGTCCGAGCGCTTTCGTGATATATTCACATTATCAAGGAGGAACAGAAAATATTATTTTCTGTTCCTCCTTGATAATGTGAATATATCACGAAAGCGCTCGGACTTTGTGTTTCCTTTTCCTTGTGGTTGTTTGCTTATATATATATATATATATATATATATTATATATATATATATATATATATTTAGAGAGAGAGAGAGAGAGAGATAAATATTTGCAACTGTGAATATTCATTTTTGAACAAATATAGAAATAAATAAATATTTCTTTGATTTTTATCAATTTTGCAACTTTCTCAAACTTGTACGCAAGAAAAAGTGATATTCAATATATATATATATATATATGAATAACATCGAAAACATATATCTCCAACGGTTTATATATATATATATATATATATATATATATATATATATATATATATATGTGTTTCATCTTCCCTTATCTGACGTAATTTGTAATTAAGATCGCGCGTGGTGTCCCCTTGACCCTCTGTAATTAAAGTCAAAGGAAATATATATCTTGAACGGGTAAAGGAAAAATCTGTTTGGGAACAGCTGTTAGCGCTTTTTCAGAGAAAGATATACCATGTGTCCAAGCTCAATATGCACCGTCCAAGGTCCACTGTTTTACGTGCACCTGATTCACTCGTTCATTTTGGTCGTAAAATTCTTGCAGGTCTGATAATGTCAGGTACTTATTTTTTTCTCCTTTTTCTCTGGGTCATCTCCGTCGGTGGACATAAAATCAAGTGTTTTATTTGTTTTGTTTGAAACTTCTCCCTTCCCGTTTTTTTCCCCTTCTAAGATCAGACATCTTCTGAAAGAGAACGTTCACGATTTAAGGACTTAACGTGACGTACGAACCACGACAGCGAGGAATGTATTTAGTCTTTGATCGGGACTTTTATTTGAAGTGGCAACTCGCGGCCAGAAATTGGTAGAGATTCCGCAAATTGGTTTTAGATCATTAAAAACTGCATTTTGATATTACTGAATGGGTTTTATACAAAAACTAATATTACTGAATGGGTTTTATACAGAAACTAATATTACTGAATGGGTTTTATACAGAAACGTTAAATTTTTTGTACATTTTCGACCTTTGAGGAATCAATTTTAACTCCATTTCAGGTAGAAAAATAATCAAATTATAGAATACTCAATTTAAACAAACTAATGATTTGTCATTTGAAGGAGATGTGGTCGCGCGTATTACATCAAAAACACAAATTCAGATTTGAGTTATATTTCTGATGTCGTCCTTTTCGCAAGCAATTTTTCCGCTTTTGTTTCCATAATTTTACTGATATGTAAAACATCAGATGTTGTGAACTTGGACATTCGAGTAAATATAGTGTATTAATCATTATTAGAGGGGGTTTGTCTATTTGAAAGGGTGTCTGGCTATTCAGAAACAACATTAATCCATCCTCTGAATGCAGTATAACATCCCTTAATATTATTACAGAAATGAAATGTTTATACCGTAAGGTTATAAGTGAGCCAGTAGCCATTACATTCCCTGTAAGCGAAATGAAGACACTGAGATCGGGGGTTCGATTCCCGATGGTGCTGGTAGTAATAAATAATCAGGAGGTTAGCGCAATGATGGACCGCATCAGTTGGCCTGAGCATTTGCTCGACCAGTTTCTGGCCCTCCTGAAAATAATAATACATTTCAAAGCACGTACAAAATACATTTATGATTGTCGTACAATGCTTTAAAAAGACCTTTAACATACGGATGACGTCAGTCAGATTTTGAAAAATGTATTACAAAGTTTATTTATAACTCGCAGTTTATCCATACAGACATTACAAGCAAACCTTCACTGATAAAATACAGACACTACAATGATGTTAACATAAAACACGCAAAGAAAATAATATATTACACATTTTATGTCAAAATTTGGACCTTATTTTGTGTACTGATTGCGTATAATTGCAGGTAATCTCTCTGACGTCGACGTATTGACGTTAAACTATTATAAATATGATACAATGATGAGAGTGTTGTATTTAATCATAGTTATTAACATTTAATATAATAATAATAATAATAATAATAATAATAATAATAATTACGACAACAGTAGAGTATTATTTTGCTTTTTTATACGCGCTAATATTATACGATAATATTCTGCAATGATGACAGGCTTCACCTTAATTTTAAACGTATTCAATCCCAACAATGGTTACGGCGTAGTCCATTGTCTCAACACTGCTTCCCGTCGATCATCGAAGTTGATCGACATTGGGATGAATGGGGATAGATGGGTTCGATGGGGAATCGTTCTCTTCAGCCAGATTGTGTAGCGACCTGTTGGTTCGGATCCCACGTAAAACTGTAGGTCCCCTCCCTACCTCCCCCATATGACCTTAGATGCTGCGGAAAACGTTAACCAACCCCATCATTACGTTCAAACCGATAAAGCAAAGGTGATTTTTTTCTTTTGTGATGAATGCAATCTAAATTTGAAGATAATTTGTCTTTTTATTTTGTCACACTTAATTCGAGCGAATTAATATAATTGTTACAAAATTAAGTGTGATAAATTTTAAGAATTTATTCACGTAACTCAAAATCTGATCTGTATTTTTGCGAGAATACCTTAGTTAACCTTGGTTTTGCTTCCGCCCGAATTGTTCATTCTGATGAAGGTCAAGCTTGTCGCTCCAACTTAGACCTACAGTTTAACGTGGAATCTGAACCACACCCCACCAGCAGCCCAGCGTCTTAACCACTAGGCTACCCAGGGTACCCATTTAGCTACCAACCAATTTTTTTTTTGTGTGTGTGTGTGTGGAAGGATGAACAGCTGGGTTTTGCTGCGTGCCTCCTGCAGTCACAGCGTCTGGATCCCGGGGCTGATGGATTCGTAGTCAGCGACGCTCAAAAGTCCTGCCTCAAAAAATGTACAATAAATATCTTTGAGGCGGGACACACTCTCTCTCTCTCTCTCTCTCTCTCTCTCTCTCTCTAGAAAGAGATATATCAACATCAACATTAGTTGTGCCCAATTTAATATAATTGAAATTTAGCGAATAAATAATTGAAAAGAATGACTAAAAATATACAAATTATAATTTCTTTGTTGATGTCAAATAAAACACTGACCGATTCTTCAGATATATCGATTGAAAAGGAGTTTTTTTACTCGAAAGATCACAAGAGTTGGAATGTGAAATTCAAACTGGATACAGTATATTTATTATAAAAGTGAAAAAATCAAGGTCTTCCCATTTTCTATTAAATTTTTTAAAAAATTTATGAAGATTTTTATATACGAATGATATTTTTTTAATGTAGTTACAATAAAAAAATCTTGTAACAAGCCATGCATACCGAGTTTTAAACACACACACACACACACACACACACATACATACATATATGTATGTCTAATAATAAGACATAAAGAGACAACTACTTCTAAATAAATGTCACAGTATTATAAGCTTAAAACAGGCTCCCATCTCCGTAGAAAGGTCAAAGGTAGGATTTTTTTTTTAACATTTTTCAGTGTCTAGTGACGGTATTCCGCTATTTGCATGTAAGGCCACATACTGTAAAAGGCATTCTGGAAAATGATGTGCTTACTTGGGAGTGTACTTCCATCACAAATAGATAAAGCCATGCATTTGACGCAATGTAATTGACGCACTGTAATTGATACAATGTAATTGATGCAATGCAATTAATTTCAAGATGTGAGAAAAATATGAACTGAGGTGAGTCACAAGAGGTCTCTGCAGTGGCTCATGTGAAGAATTCCCATGTCTCTAACACTGAATTTCCATGCAGGGTGTGTTATACATTTCATAAGGAGCTTCTTTCAATAAAACGAAAGATTCAAGACGACCAGAAAAACGAAAGACTGATACTTATATATACACACCTGACGTTACATCATTGTGAAAATGGTCTACGCGAACTGAAGCGTGGATTAATTGTGGATAATGATGATTCAGGCTGAATTCTTTCTACGCATCGTGCCCACTCTCTCCTTTCTCAGGTGAATGAGGAAAGGAAAGATGACAGAGTTTCGAGATGAGGAAGATTTCTAGGCATGTGTTATTATGTAAGACTAGCTAAACAGGGCCCTACAGGCCTATTTAGCTAGACCTGCGGTGCTGGGGTCTTCCGGCCCAGTAATTGGGGGTGGCTGGAGCATAGATATGATAACAGATGCTTAACAGTAAAATTTTATTTTGAACAGGCAATGTGAAGCTTAAGATTTTCATGACTGCTTTCTTTTCTATAGTTTTAATGACCAAATAATTGAACCGACAGTAATTGGGGGGGGGGGGCTGTTGTCTCCCCAATTATTGGGGGTTCAATTATTTGGTCAATAAAACTATAGTCATGAAAATCTTAAGTTTCACAAATCTTGACACAATGTAACGCTCAAGATTTTCATGGCTGCGTTTTTTCTATAGTTTTATTGCTGTGCTGGGGCCTCCGGGCCCAGTAATTTTCGTTCATTATTCATCACCGCCATCCACCATACGAAGTTTGGTCGAAATCGGTTCAGAAACGTAAAAGTTTTTTCTGTGGAGAGACGGACAGACATTCGGTGAATTATACGTGTAGTACTGTAATAAGACTAGCAAAAGATCGGCGCTACGTGCCGATTTTGCTAGATCTGCGGTGCTTGGGTCTTCGGCCCAAACAGAATTGTGGGCCTACGCAGGGGCGTACCCAAAGTATTTGGCACCCGGGGCGGATCCTTCCTTTGGCACCCCCCATAAATAATTTTAAAATTTAAACACAGAAAAATATATTATGTTTGCAAGTAGATTTTTAAACAGTACAGTACTGTCATAAGCAAATTGGAAATAAGAAAAATGCAGGTCATTAAAAATTCAGTGAACAGGTGATACTGCATTTTATTTTATACAAAAAACACAGGAAATCCAGTCTCAACGCTCAGCCTATTCTTCAAAGGTAAATAGAGAGGATTCACAGTTTCTGCTTTCGAGCCTTAATTTCTGCAAATTGATCAATGACCTCATCAAAATTCACCTTCTTTGCATATTCATGTTCAATTGAAAGTAAAGCCAGATTTGTCAATCTTGTCTGACTTATGGTCGAGCGAAAGAAATTTTTTATCAATTTCAATTTGGAAAAACTTCTTTCACATGAAGCAGCTTCCAAATGCCTCCGAAGTCGTCCAATTTCCACACTATCTTCATCAGAGAATTCGTCGAAAATCTGAGTCAAATTTGGAATATACTTCCGAAGTTCTTCTTCTGTTAAAACAACCAAAGTGTTTGGCTGAATAACAGCGAAGATTGACAGAATTTGATCCATTGCCTTAGAACGAATCTCCAATTCTTGATGAAAACGATCAAGACATTCAAACATAGCCCTTTTTACTTCCTCTGGCAATGTGAGACCAGCATCCTTTTTCGGAGCTTTACTCTCCCTCTTCTCTCCATAGAAATGTCCATTTCCTCACACTTTGTAGTTGCATAATGAATGGCCCTCTCCACAATTTCATTGCGTTGATCTTCAAGAAACAGTTTTAGAGCTTGGAGCATCACAATGCAATTTTCAAGACTGATTCCAACTGTTTGCAAATACTTTTGTGTGAGATTAATTTCTTCCAGGACTTCACACCAGAAAGAAAGGTAACTCAAAAAAGAGAAATCACATACAGCAGACAGCAAAATCTGAGCTGATCCTCTTGTGTCCACATTTTCTTTGGGATCGCACAGTACTTCAAGGGTTGAGGTCAGCTTTCCAAAATTTGCCTTCACTGGTTTCACAGCGTCATAATGAGCACTCCATCTTGTCTGGGAAAGTCTTTTGACTGTCATGCCTACATTCTCCATCAGCACTTCCCATCGATGAGTTGAGACTGAAAAGAAGGAATAGACTCTCTCCAAGGTTCCAAAAAAAAAGTCACGCATGAAGAAAGGCTTCCAAATGAGTGCACTCCGCAAAGGTTCAGAGAATGATTTGCACAAGGCACAAACAAAGTTTTGGGATTAATCTCTCTGATCTTTGACTGAACACCACCATGAATCCCAGCCATAGTTGCAGCGTTGTCATATCTTTGACCACGGCACAGGTTTATGTCCAGTCCATCTCTCTCCAGATGTCTCAGGATATCCCCTGTGAGCTCAGCAGCAGTCTTTCCGGCAATAGGGAAGAAGCCCAAGAATGATTCCTTTACTTCGACTTTGTCACATTCAATATGGACTTATCTGATCCCTTCATACATCTGATCAGTGTGGGACACAGCAGAAGTGCTGTCAAAAAGAAATACTTTGCTTTCTTGATATCAGCCACTATTTTCTCTTTGACGTAATTTCCCAAAAGGCAAATGAACTCATTCTGAATCTTTGGAGATAAATACGAAGCCACTGTCCTCCCAGATGGAATAGAATGCTTAATCCTTACAAAATGTTCTTTCAAAACTGGATCATAATTTGACAGCAACTCTACTAATTCCATGAAGTTTCCTTTGTTTGTTGATGACATGTCCTCTTTGTGACCACGAAAAGGAAGATTCTGGTGAGCCGGAAACAAGGTTACGTCCAAGAGGCGATGTAAAATATCCCTCCATTTCTTTCTCTCCTTGTCCATTGTTGCTTGATGAACTTGATCAATGGTTTTTTGAAGCTTCAACCCTGCTCCCAAGGTCTTCCATTTCTCCAGGCATAAGAGATGCTGCTCAGAAGCCTCATGTCAAACACCTTTGGGTTTAGCTTCCACCATGCTTGAAACTCAGTGACAAAGCTGGATGTTCCAATTCCTTTGTCATCAAGAGCAAACAGTCTGCAGCAAAAACAAAACACTTTCTTTTGATGGAGAGTAAACCATCCATGTTCTCAAAACTTTCTCGCCATTTGGCAGAGCCTTATAGAACCATGCAGGGGTCAGCTGTCGACTCTTCCCTTTGGATTTCTCTCCTTGTCTTTGAACTGCACTGAAAGGTCCATCCCTGTTTTGGAAGGGTTCACTTCCCCTCTTAATAAGATCAACTCTCAAGTCATTTGGAACTGGGATTGGCCAAGCAGCGACATCAGAATAAATTGAAAATCTATCCGTCTCCTCTTCTTCATCAGTCTTCCTCCTGTTGGTGTGCACGTCTGCTGGCGTCTCCTTCTTCTTCATCAGTTTCACTGCTTTTAGAAGATGAATTGCCATCCTCCAATCCTTGCTCTCTCTCATTTGAATCCTCTTGTGAAGATGCTTCTTGTATTTGCCCTTTAGATTCAACAGGCTGAATATCTTCAGGACTTTCTCCTATTGCACTTGATGTTGAAGGCGTCACATACTTCAAAATTGATCCGGACAGTGCCTGAGCCACCTCTTCTCTTGCCTTCTTCATTTTTCTTTGGTGGAATCCACTGGGTTGATTTCGCTTCATAGTGGATGTTTTCTGCAAAATTTTAAAATCAAAAGGTATAAAGCATGAACATGCATAACAAGCATGAACTATTATGACTTGAAATACATTAACTGAACAAATTGTCTGTGATTATTATTATTACTAGTACAGTTCCCGCCGCTTCGCTGACGGTTAGACAGGCTAAACTACAAAAAAGAACCCAGCCATGAAAATTTTGAGCTTCACATTGTATCAACATTTCTGAATCTGGTATCTCCCAAAACCTCCTCACCCCCATTCATACAACTTGGGGGCTAACCCCCTCCCCATTACCCCACCCATCCCCGATTACCCCCACCCCCACCCTTCCCCCATTGCTAAACTACAGAAAAGAACAGTCATGAAAATCTTGAGCTTCACATTGCCGCCCGTAATACAATTTCTGAATTTTTTTTTACAATTTCTGAATTTTTTTCTCACAATTTCTGAAAGTGTGACGGACAGACGGACAGCTCTCTTATTATAATAAAGGGTGATCCAGAGAAATGGGACCCAAAATAAGCCCCTGTAACTCTTAAAGTATAAGTCCTTTTATAAAATCATACGCATCATTCGAAAGAGGATAGTTACAAGTTTGTACAGGATTGTATAGGTTTTGACAATACAAGACAAGATAAGATACAAAACAAAATAAAAGTGTTAGTTAAAACTAACCATTCAAGATGACTGCATGGACTGTGGAACAGCTGCGTTTCATAACTGAGCAATATTATGAGCATGGAAGAAGTGTAGTTTCAGCTCAAAGATCTTTCAAGACAAATTTTCAGATGTCAAAATCACCTTCTAAGAAAGTAATCCGTCGGTGTGTCAGAAATTTTTCCCTAACTGGCAGCATTGGAAAAAGAAACCAACTGGGAGTGCGCACAGCAAGGATAGACGAGATCATTAACAGAACTCATGAAATTGTACAGGATAATCCTAACATAAGCATCAGACGTGCTTCTCAGCTGTTAGGAGTTGGATATGGAACACACCGTATATTCAAGCAAAATTTAATGCTCTTTCCATATAAATTCAAACAGTGCAACAACTAAACGATGGAGATTTCGCACGAAGACGACAATTCTGTCAATGGATCCAACAGAAGGTAAATGACACCACCAATTTTCTAGCAACTTTGATTATGTCAGACGAAGCCCATTTTCACTTGAATGGAACTGTAAACAAACAAAATTGTCGTTTCTGGGCAACAGAAAATCCATTGAATATTACCGAAGTCCCGTTGCATAGTCAGCGTGTAACTGTTTGGTGTGGTCTTACTGCATCTCAGATCATAGGGCCGTACTTTTTCGAGGATTCCACCGGAAACATGGTCACTGTAAATGGTGATCGCTACGAAAAAATGTTGACCGATTTCCTTATTCCTAAATTAAGAGATCTTTGTCTAGAAAACCACTGGTTCCAACAAGACGGAGCTACCTGCCATACCACGAGGAACTGCATGGCAGTTTTGCGTCAAACGTTTCCAGGCGAGTTAATCTCAAGATTTGGAGACGTTGAATGGCCCGCAAGGTCTCCGGATTTTTCTCCCTTAGATTATTATCTCTGGGGATATTTAAAGAGTAGGGTCTACAGAAATAACCCAACGACCTTGCAAGAATTGAAGGCCGCCATCACAAATGAGATACAGGCCATACCACCGCACACTCTTGCAAAAGTGATGCAGAACTTACGAGCGAGAACACTGGAATGCTTGGCAACTATGGAGCACATTTGAAAGGAGTCATTTTAAAAAAATAAATATTTCATAATAAACTTGTAACTCTACTCTTTCGAATGATATATAGTTTTTATGAAAGGAATTAAATATTAAGAATATTTGGCTTTTTTTATGGGTCCCATTTATCTGGATCACCCAGTATATAGATTATTATTATTATTATTATTACTACTAGTACAGTTCCCGTCGCTTCGCTGACGGTTAGACAGGCTAAACTACAGAAAAGAACGCAGCCGTGAAAATTTTGAGCTTCACATTGTGTCAACATTTCTGAATCTGGTATCTCCCAAAACCTCCTCACCCCTATTCATGCAACTTGTGGGCTAACCCCCTCCCCCATTACCCCACCCCTCCCCATTACCCCACTCATCCCCCATTACTGCCCGGATAAATTTCACAAACAGACAGGCTAAACTACAGAAAAGAACACAGTCATGAAAATCTTGAGCTTCACATTGCCGCCCGTAATACAATTTCTGAATTTTTTTCTCACAATTTCTGAAAGTGTGACGGACGGACGGACGGACAGCCCTCTTATTATAGTATAGATTATTATTTTGGGGTGGGGGGGGGTTAAGTGCAAACACGACTCTTACAAAAGCAGAAAACTATGAGCATTACTCACAAATAACTAAACCACTGACAAAATGAAAATTAACAGTATGCATTTACCGGGTATTATAACATCACGACGATACATTTATAAACACTTAAACATCACTATGATACCACATTGTCAAAAATTACTGGACACTGGTATAAGTATCATGATATTGTTATAAACACCAGCACTTTATGCCTTATCATAATTATTTAATGAAACATACCTCATGTATGTGGAATCACAGTGTCAAGTGAACAAGATTTGGAATGTCAGTTGCAGCCAGCTGGCTATGCTCAACAAATTGATGACTAAAACGTCAACAAACGTTCGCCTTTCGATGTAATTTTTATCAAATATTTAATTTTTCGTTTGTAAATTTTGTATTGCCAATAAAAATATAAATTTATTTTATAATGGAAATTAACATTAAGCTGCTGTAATAGTTTGAACATTTTTAATTTTTTTTTCTTACTTTGGCGAATTTTTCATTTGGTTTGAAAACTTGTACTGGTATTTCAACTTTCTCGATGGCACCCCCCCCCCTCCTGGCTGTCACCCGGGGTGGACTGCCCCCCTCGCACCCCCCTTAGTACGCCACTGGGCCTACGGCATATTTTATTTTGAACATCAGTAGCCCTTTATCTGGATATCATTCCTATTCCTCTCACCTTGGGACTCAGTAATTGGGGTGCCTGCGGCCCTCTAATTACTGACGAACCAATAATTCGGTCAATAAACTACAGAAAAGAACGCAACCATGAAAATCTAAAGCTTCACAAATCTTGATACAATGAGCTCGGATGTGAAGCTTAAGATTTTCATGACTGCGTTCTTTTCTATAGTTTTATTGACCAAATAATTGAACCGACAGTAATTGGGGGGCGTGCTGCCCCCCCCCCCCAATTACTGGGCGTCAATTATTTGGTCAATAAAACTATAGTTATGAAAATCTTAAGCTTCACAAATCTTCTTGACACAATGTGAAGCTCAAGATTTTCATGACTGCGTTCTTTTCTATAGTTTTATCGCGGTGCTGGGCTTTCGGGCCCAGTAATTGGGGGGGGGGGGTAGATGCTGGTCACATATACAGTATTTCCGTTCATTACTCATCACCCCCATCCACCATACGAAGTTTGGTCAAAATCGGTTCAGAAACAAAAAAAATTTCTGCGGACAGACGGACAGACAGACAAACATCTTTGGTGATTTATAATAGTAATTACAAGCGGTAACTCGCTATCGCTCGTTATCGCTCGCTATCGCCCTCCGGATTTTTTTTTCACAACTTCATTTTTTTTTAATTGGTTGTATTTAAAATTATATTATATGAAGCCCTCATAGGAAGAAGTGGCTAAACGACAAAAGTATGGCATATCACATCTACCTCATATATATATGGCATATCACTGGATGGTACAGTTAGAAGCACCATCATTTAAATATACTGTACATCAATTTTTTTATGATCCACAAATAAGAAGACAGTATTGCGTTTGTTGAATACTATAATATGATGGAATGCTTTTTCCCCTCTAACATATCGGAAAATGGTTCACTTCGAGTCTAACTTTATCGTTTATTTTTTGTCATACTTTATAAAATAATATAATTACAAAAAATTGTAATGAATCGTAACTGCAAATCGATGAAAGAATGGAGCTTAATATCCCAATTAAATTGTGAGTCCTTTCGGGCTATCCAATCACTCACAAATGTAAAGAGAAAAAGACATTTTTTTTTCACTTTTTCATGTATTTTTTTATTATATTATATGAGGCCCTCATAGGAAGAAGTGGCTAAGCTACAAAATTAAAAAAACGCCATTACCCCCATTACCCTCCCACCCCCACTCCCCCATTACCCCCACACACAAAAGTAAAAAAGCCATTACCCCCATTACTTACGTTTAAACTTGGTCGGTTCACTCATCTTGATGGTTTTCTCGTTTTATTCATTAGAAAAAATGGCACATAAACATAAGAGCCTCAAATTATCTGGCTCGAATTTTGAAACTTCGTTATGACTCCTTCAGAATTAATTCTTGAACTGCTGTTTTAGTTTCAGAAAAGAATGTTTGTTAACTCTGCGTACAGTGACCAAACCAATTAAAAGACGAGTGAAGCAATCGTATTCTATCTGTCAATTTTCACTTCGGAATTTGAAACAAATGACGCTCGAATAATTATTATTTGTAAGCCTACTTCTATCTAGTCATCTTTTGGACCTAGACTCATTTCGACACTTTAAAAACTAACCACCTATCTTAACCTAACCTAACGTAACCTAATGTTGCGTAAATAACTTATCTTAACCCAGCTAATCGAACCTAACCTAATAATAACTTGTCGATAGACTGTCAAGTGGATCAGATGTCGTAAAGCCGCATCTAGTCAGTCCAAGCTCACATTATAACGTATAAATCATGCAAATAATACCGAACGTCACTTTACTGATTTTGTTCTGGCTAACGCCAGACAATTTTATTCAGTCTCGGGAAAGACCTCTCGGCACTAATGGGTTAATGCAGCGAGAGTTTCTTAACATTTACTTTAAGCTCAGGAGTAATTTTGAGTTTAATTAAATGTCCCTTCACAAATTGTGAGTCATTGGATTAGGATGTGAACCCCAAAACTTTGATGGTTGCGTTCACGAAAGTGTACTGTACGAGTATATTATGCAGCATGAAATGTTGTAGAAGTGTGGAGGGATTAAATGCAAAAAACTTCACTTTTTTCTAAGTGAAGGTCAAAATATGAAAATAAAAACCCACTCTAATAGACAAGAGTTTATTTCCACAACAGTTTCGACGCCCACTGGCATCCTCCTCGGTGGATACAGAAAAACCCGAGGAGGATGCCAGTGGGCGTCGAAACTGTTGTGGAAATAAACTCTTGTCTATTAGAGTGGGTTTTTATTTTCATATGTGGAGGGATTATTATGTTACTCCGCAGACTTTGTCTCACACTCGAACTAGGAAGACTCAATAATGGTAAATTTTTTTTGTAAATATTGCCAAGCCTTTATAAGTGGAGTACTGTTATAGCATTTTAAATATATCATTTTGGTTTCTTGACAAAAACAGCGTAAGAAAGTTGATTTGGAATCGAGTAAAGAAAAGACTGCGGCGCATTTGGGGGGTTCGAGCGGTATTTTCCATGAAAATTTTAGGTTAAAGTGGAAAATACTACAGTGGTAATCGGAATGAATCGATCTGAGAATTGCATCCTTTGAGATTCTCACTCTTGAGTGGGACGAGACCGACGTCACTTGATTTACTAAATAAAAGATATCTAAAAAATGAGCTTATAAATTTTTGGACGCTTTGCTGATGGGCATCTTACGAGTCGAGATGCTGGTTCCTGCTTTGTTTAGTTTTTACTTTGAGATCTACTCACTAAAACGCAGTTGTACTGAAACGAACAAGACTTTCATCAAAGCAATAATGAAGTCGTAAATAAACATTGAAGCTATTCTAACTTTTCTACACATTCGCAATCAAACTGGAAAGAGTGATCATTAATATCGCTAAAAAGTAACCCTAAAGCGATGCATTAATGGGTGAACGAGATATCAAGTAAGATATAAATTTATTTTTATTAATAAACGAATTTAAAAATTATTGAAATAATAACAATAATAATAGTAATAATAATAATAATAATAATTTATGTATTCCAGTAAGACCGGGAACATTAAAATATTTCAGAAAAATATTTCAGATATGATATCGAATTGATCATGGTTGTATGTAATTTTCCATGGTTATTGAATTTAATGATACGTGGCTGTTATCAATTGCAGACGACACACCTTTCATGCGAAATTAAGCTTTATACACTTATGGAGGAAGGATGAAAAATTCAAAATTTAAATGTAATGCAATATTGAGCTAAACTGTAAAAAGATTGTTCTTGACATAATAAAATAATGATGACGTGTACTTTGGAAGAATGATAAATATGCATCCGCAATATATATATATATATACACACACCTTACATTACCTTACAACCTTACAAAGGTTCCGCGCGATGACTTCTCATTTCGCGAAGGTCAAGCTTGACGCCCCTCCTCTCGAGTTGGCCTGGTGAAGTAGTGAGTTGGATTGTTGCGCTCTCCACCTCACATAGCCAGGTACGCCCGGCTCATCGGGGATTGTTCTGAGCCAGGCGTCTAGTCTTCTTTTGAAGATTTCCACTGCAACTCCCTTCGTGTTTCTTAGGTCTTTGGGCAACTGATTAAACAGTTTTGGTCCTCTCACTACAAACTATTTTCTTTCAGGGTTAAGTATGTTCCCTGTCTCGCCTTCAATTTGGGAATACGACACAGTCTACCGCTTCTACTTTCCACCGTTGTTTGGGGAGTTATGGGATTCAGAGTAAGATTAGGGATTAGTTTCTCTTATTTTCCAAGTGTAAATAATGGTGTATCTCGCTCTTCTCCTTTCCAGTGAATATAGGTCTAGTTCTCGTAACCTTTCCCAGTAATTTAGTTCTTTGCACCCATTGATCTTGGCTGTGAAGCTTCTTTGGATCCCCTCCAGCTGTCTAATGTCTTCTTTTTTATATGGGGATGTTAGGACCGAGCAGTATTCCAATTTGGGTATTATCAGGGTTTTCAGTAGAGGAATCATTACATTCCTATCCCTTCGTTTAAAGGTTCTCAATATCTGACCCGTTATTCTCTTTGCTCTAAAAGAAATTTTGATTTTTTTTCTTATTATGGTCAAGGGAAGTTTGACGAAATAGTCCCTTAACCGCACTTCAATACTAAATAATTGTGTCCAAAAAGATGTCCTTCAGGATATAGCTTCTTCTTTTATCGAAGAGATTTACGAGGTAGTAACTCATTTACGTAAAATTATACTCCTAAGGAAGTCTGTTTTTGATACTGACGCATTAGGTGGGCTAATTTACAAAAACATCTTAAGTATTTGTCATTATAATGTTAAGCCCAACTATTCTCTTATTTTTTCTAGTTTTGCAGCTTCACCCTTTTAAAACGTGTGACCTCGAGAAGGTTGCGCCCATCTCACGTTTTAACTGTGAATATATAAATAAATAATCAACAAAACTTTAGAATTGGTAAAAAAAAAAAATTATTTTTAGCAATTTGGAAAAAGAACAGACATGTTTATACATTAAATTAAAAATTAAAAATTAAAATGTCTCCCTCTAAATGTGTAAATATTTTCGTTTTCCTTGTCCTAATTTAATCTGCTATTATAATATAATTGTGAATTAGCCCCCCCCCCCCCCCCCCCCCCCCCCTACGCCCATGTTGTAAATTGTAAAATAAGAATATTTTGTGCGAATTTCGTAAACTGTGAGCAAATGGGATGGGGATTAGAAGTTGGGTGGAATCAAAGAAGAAAAAAAATTCTAAATTTGGAAAAAATATTTAGGAGATAAAATGCATACAATACCATCCCGTTTTCGCATCCCTAATTCCATTTTATGGTAAACATTTTTAAAATGTTTTTGTTTAACTTTACGAATTATATATTTTAAACTCCATAATTTAATTTATATTTGGACAAGGTGTTCATGTTGCATTTTTTTTCTGGAGATATTCAGTTCCTGTTATCTGCTGGAGAGGAAGGTCTTTTCGTGGGGTTAGTATGTCATGAGATGGTTTGAAGCGGATCAAGATTACTCGAAAAATAAGTTGGCTCTCATCTTAAATCCGCAAACTTGGTTGAGCCCGGGTATCTGTCTTCTTCTACTTGACTTTAATTTTTATCTTCATTTTCCACCTTTTTTACTTTAACTCTTCCTTCTTTTTTGTTGCTTGGTCGTGACAACTACCACACACTGTCGCGATAATTCAATAATGATGGAGTTGGGTATGGGTATTAAGGCGGTTAGTAGAAAGTTTTTATGCTAAAAAAATTTGGAGGGAGTCCGTATCGTTGCGTATTTTCCTTTATGGATCAATATTTCTTCGCTGGAATTTCTCGACCTCTCCCCACGGGGTGTTTCATGGCCATCACGAAAACACCCTTTACCACGAACTGTGCAGCAGTTTAATCTTTCATTACGTTTGGGGTTCTTTAACCCCCCTCGTAACAGCAAAAGTCACGTGACGGAAAGAACCTACAGCTTTACTGGATTCGAATGATCTACGAGTCACTACATCATCTGAATGTAGAGGGTGGTCACTCAGCCAACTACCGAGCGCACCCAGCGTCGATTAATTAACCTCGCCGATCTAAGACCTAACGGGAAGCTGTGCTACGACGTGGCCTCGACGGAGCCCGATAATTCGACGTGGTTGCATTTGATATTATAAAACGTATTGCAAATAAAGATGGTCGTACAAAGATATATTGCAATAACTGCACAGAACAAAATGTCAAGGTTGAAGAGCTTTTCAACGCGGGACTGCAGCTCTGGAACTGGAATCAGATTCTGGGAATGTGAATCCTATTCCAAAATGTTATAAAATCGAAAAAAAAATGACGTTCAACGTTGTAAAATTCAAAATTATTTTGTATAAATATACATTTTTTTCTATTTTAGTTTTTAGAGACGGAAATCTCCATCGTTATCCTTCTCTTTCAAAATCTCAAAATTTAATTCATCTTTTATAGTGCATAGACTTCATAGAGAATAAATAAAATCGTCTGGCGTTAACCAGAAATAAACGGCAAAGCGATCCTTTGTTTACGCGCGCTAAAATGAGTTAAAACTAAAAAATTTGAGAATAAAATTTAAAAAATTGAAAAAAAAAAAGGTCTTTTCACAAATTGTCCATCCAAAACTCCAGTAAATGAAATTATCAGATCTGAAGGAAAAAACTCGCATTCCAGTTTAAAGACTTCATTGAAAGGGAGTCCGAAGGACAATATCATTAAGGGTAAAAACTTTTAAAGGTTACAAGTTTACCCTCTGCAGAGGAAGGGCCGAGGAACAGGTATGTTCATATAGCGTTTACCCTTGTACTCCTCTATTTAATGTATCTGGAATGAATTTCACAATTAGACACGCACACACAGCTATATATATATATATTAAAATGCCCGCTACGCCTTGCGCAACAAAGAGACCCCCCCCCCCCCCCCCCCCCCGAAACAGCCATGTACCGTAGGTACGCAAGTTATCGTCATACAGACCTCTACTTTAAACCTGAGTTATTTGCAGAAGGATAAAATACCGATAATTGTCGGTGACATCCGTAATTTTTGCAATTAAAGGTTATCATCGTAACCCCAAAATCGAAACTTCAAAGAATAATTATTCTAATGAGTGTTTCGAGGCGAACAAATTGTCTAGCACCAGATTTTTCATTTTCAAGGTCAGGATGACCACGACTCAAAGATGTACAACACCGTCAGTAATACGAAATTATTTGTAACCTGTGAGATTTTTACTTTTTTTTTAAATTTAATACTATAGTATCAGTTTTATTAAATGTGAATTAATTTTTTTATTAAAATATAAGACTTTTGATTTAATACAGTTATATCTATTTTGTTTAATGTACACAAACACTATCCTTATGTGAGTTTGAACGACGGTTCAGGATCGACCTGCGGTCAACTAATCTGCAGCATTTCGCAGTACTGTACTGTACTGTACAGTATGGAACGAGAGAGAGAGAGAAGAGAGAGATATGGAATAAATTTAATCACTGGTTTATTTTTTCGCTAAAAAAAAATAATTGTATTTTCAGAACAAAATGCCAAATACATTAATGGCTGTATTTCCCATACAAATTTATTTTCACAAAAAACTCCAAATCTCTTTTCCTCGTTCTTCTTCTCGTTCTTCTCCTTGTTCTTCTCTTCATTTAAAGGTTAAAGTTGGCCTTTTTCCTTTAATTCTCGTTGGTAAATATCATATTTGAAAATAGAGCCTCTCACGAAACATTTTTCTCAGCTTGTAACCTTTACAAGAATTCATTTTTAAAAGCCTTAACCCTTTAATGCCCAGTGTGTGAAATTTTCATCGTTAACTTTGGAAGCAATTTTAGACCTTCCAGTTCCCAATGTGTGAAATTTAACACATTTCGTATTTTATTAATTACGAACAATAAAACTTTGTAAAATATATTTTTCAGTTATTTTGGGTCCAATTAAACGATTTTCATATCCCAATTTTTTTTTTTTTACTTTTCCGACTTAATTTGGGTATGAAAGGGTTAACATTATTTCTTATTTTACATGGGTATTTTTTGGCGATTTTTTTTTCATTCCATTTCAATTTTTAATGGAAATGATGATAAGGCCGTAATAATAATAATACCTTACATTAATTAATAATAGAGGAAAATATTCTTTTTATGTACTCTGAGGGAATTACTGTATAGTACCATTGGTATTTATTCTATACAACAGTATTTTAGGAACAGTAAATTTAAATGGCTTTACGAAGCTTTGGGAACACTTAAACAGTTATATAAGTGTTCTATGAACGTTCTATTGGAGTTCCTTTTGGAATCCTTATTAGCGACGTAAAATATAGTATTTTAAGGACGCATTTTAATAATTACCTTAATATAGCATTTTAAAGACAATTTAGGGGGCCCCCTTGTATATTATGGAGAAGTTGGCTTGAAATATATATATATATATATATATATATATATATATATATATATATATATATGATGAATAAAACCACGAAGGGAAAAGAAACACAAAGTGGTGCTCAAGCGCTTTCGTCTAATGACATCCTCAGGTTTTATTCATCATAAATATTTTTCACGTGTCACTTTCGTGAAATAATTTTCATATATATATATATATATATATATATATATATATAGAGAGAGAGAGAGAGAGAGAGAGAGAGAACTAAAAATAACGGTAGGTTGAAATAAATACTAAATCTGAAGTAAAATATTGAACACAGATATGAATTTCGTGCCCGAGTAAATCTTCGTATTAATATCAACTTGTGCGGTTACTGTACTTCTCTATAATAAATATGGTTGAAGGGTAAAGAGTGCATTTTCCGAGAAACCACGCAATAATTGCCCTCAAACGGTGGGCCTGAAAGGAAATATTTTGGTTTCCCGGATGGGACGTGCTCGGGACGTGACTCACGCCAGACGGGGACGAAACCTCCTGTGTACCGCGCGTTTTACTCAAGTTTTCGTGTTAATATATAGTTAGATAAATTGCTTGTGTGTATATATATATATGTTTAGAGTTGTATACTGCCATGCGAACAATATAGTAGAATGAAACAATGCGGTGACATTTTCAAGAGGATACAACGGCGTTAAAAACTGTTTTTGGTTTTTGGTTTCAGAATACAAAACATTCTATCCTTTTATTTGAATTCGTTACGAAATTATAAATCGTTAAAAAAACCCAGAAAATATTTTGGTTAGTATTTTCGGTTACATGGTTTATATATATATATATATATATATATATATATATATATATATTTAAAATTGCGAATCAATCATATATTTACTATATTTTCGATACTCTTTCTCTCTATTTGCTTTCGTCTAAAACTTTAAAATGTTCATAAATAAAAAAATGTCATTAAATTTTTTGACTCCTGTAGTCTGACCATGTAATATAATTTAGTCTACACAACCTTAAAAAAAAAAAAAAAATTGCCCAATATATAAAAAGTTAAAAAATTTTGAGTGAAAATTTTTGGAAGCGAAATTTTTGTTTTGATTTAAATTTACTAAATCTTTATTTTTAAATCATTTCAGATCTCCTTTTTTTTTAAAAGAACGATCCCGTGAAAGAATCTTGATCACCTCCATCCGCAGAATTTCAAATATTCTCTAAACTACTCATTTATACTGCGAGCGAGACAGAATTATATATATCGTATATATATAGGTACTTCCTCGTCCGCGCATAACGACATCAGAAGATTAAAGAGAGGTCTAACTCGTGGGGTATCTTCCTGGTTATAATTAGTCGAAAAGTATGATGACTGCGGGTCATACTATCGCTTCGGGTCATTTTTCCGTTAGATTTCGTTGTCGTCACGACGCCATTTCCTGTATTTTAGAACGATTTGATTCACATGCGTGAGGGTTTGGTCTCTTTGAAAGAATGTCTTCACTGTGGCCTGAAAAAACGTGATATATATATATATATATATATATATATATATACAGGGTGTCCCGTAGTCTGGACCCATAGGGAAAATAATAAATTACAAAATAGTCCAAAAATTTATTACATAATCTGTTCAAGTGTCCGCCGTTGTGTCGCACACATAGTTGAAGACGCAATCTCCACTGCGACAGCACTTTCTGAATCACAGTCGCAGAAATTTCTTGACAAGCCTCCACAATGCGTGCTTTAAGGTGGAAAATGTTCTGAAGTTTGACCTCGTACACTTTGGCTTTCAAGTGGCCCCACAAATAAAAATCATAATAAAAAATAATAAAAAAATAATAATAATAAAATAATAATAATAACATAATAAAAAAATATATTATAAATCCCTATGGGTCCAGACTTACGGGACACCCTGTATATATATATATATAACAATTAATTTTTGACTTAAAAACCCAATTATGAACAATGGAAGTTAAAAATATAAAATTAAAAAATTTAAATTTGCACTACAAAAGCAATAAATAAGTTAGTTGCTTCACTAATTTTCTTATTGAGAAAATGAAAACTTCACACGACCAAAAAGGCCGCGGGTTTTTATTATTTTTTTTATTTAAATAATTTTCTTTTCTAGAGGAGGTATTGATCATTCGGATATAAAACACGTCACATTTGACCTTTGACCCCAATTTTTGATGATTTTCGCCCCTTTTTGACCTGAGGGGTACATACAGTTAAAAAAAAAAATCTTTAAAATGTTATGATATTCATGTTTTTCACTTGTATACAAAGATGGTTTAGTTGATTACACCCATACCATAATTCACTGTCTATCTGTTTGTCTGTCTATCTGTCTCCTTTTTAAGTCCAAACGGATGGACCGATTTTCATGAAACTTGGTGACAACAAACACCCTATGGGATTTCTAGCGTTTTAAGCAACTTTTTTTTTTCAGCTCGGGTGTCCCCACCACCCCCCTAAACATTTTATATGCTAAAACACGAGGCACTTAAATTTCAAGAATTTGGCCCATTGGTCTTGGGATGTGAAACTCAAAATTTTGATGGTTGCTTTCTTTAGTTAATTAAAACCTACAAGTAAATCAAGTTCCAACACGCTTCTACTAAGTTTCATTAGCTTTCGTGGAATGAAGAAAATCAAGTTGGTCAATAAACTTAGAAAAGAACGTAGCCATCAAAATTTTTAGCTACGCATCGGGAACCCTGATTGGTTAAAAAAAAGATGTGACAAGTTGTATATGAAATTTAACTGTTTCGTGAGCTTCAAGTAGAATTTGTGAAGCTGCATTTAAAATTTTAGTGATTCATGAGCTAATTGTAAATGCTAAACTCTAGTTAGCTTAAAAATTTCTTAAAATAATTTTCATAAACGTTTATTACTTGACCATTGTGCCCCCCCCCCCCCAAAAGGGAATGTTTTGAAAACTTAATCCAGACGAAGAATCTTAGGGATTGAACATGGCAAGAAAAAGGAAGCCATCACTTGGAAAAACTACGGTAAATATGTATTGGTCAAAGAGTAATAACAACCTTCCGCAGGAACTACAGGCACAAACTTTTGACATCAGCAGGAAACAACATCACTCATATGCAAACAATATATTCGCTCAGTTATGGACTATGCTAGCCCATGCTGGGCACCCATTATCTCAAACACAAGCATAAACACCTTACAGACAATACAAAAAAACGCACTTCGTATCATTACAGGATGTACTCAAACAACACCAATAGAACACCCGCACACAGAAACAAAAATACTGAAAGTTAGGAAACATTTAGACATGAGGGGAACACAATTCATGGCATCAGCGACAACTAACCCACAACACCCTTACCACTACATGTACAATCACGCACCATTAAGGTAACACCAGAGAGACATTATAACCAAATAGCTCCATTCCATACCACGCCCCACAGACATCACACAGTACAGAAAACACACACACCTGACCCGCAAAGCACTGACACGACTCGGTCCGAATGCGGTCCTAGGTGCGAAGCCGCCACCCATTGACAGGTCAGAGACCAGCCTGAGCAGATCGGATCGAGTTAATTTAGCATGATTCCGATGTGGACATCACCCCAACTTACAGACATATAAACACAGACTAGACAACTCCACAGACGAAACCTGCCACCTGTGCCAGGGTGGGCTGATCGGCTAACCAACAACAACAACAACAACAACTAACAAAAATATCCCGCCTCTAGGTTTTTTTTTTTGCTATTATTATTACTAGTACAGTTCCCGTCGCTTCGCTGACGGTTAGACAGGCTAAACTACAAAAAAAGAACGCAGCCGTGAAAATTTTGAGCTTCACATTGTGTCAACATTTCTGAATCTGGTATCTCCCAAAACCTCCTCACCCCCATTCATGCAACTTGGGGGCTAACCCCCTCCCCCATTACTTCCCGGGATAAATTTCACAAACAGACAAACAGACAGGCTAAACTACAGAAAAGAACACAATCATGAAAATCTTGAGCTTCACATTTCCGCCCGTAATACAATTTCTGAATTTTTTTCTCACAATTTCTGAAAGTGTGACGGACTGACGGACGGACAGACGGACAGCCCTCTTATTATAATATAGATTATTATTATTATTATATATATACCTATGCTGGCTGTGCATCATTTTTATACAGGAAGGTTTCGGTAAATTATTTTTTACTGTTTTATGCAGGAAGCAGGGGCCAAGGGCGAGCGCCCACAAAAATGCCCCCCCCCTATATAAAAAGGAGAGAGTCGAAATGAAGGTCTTCGAGGCTTACGATGCCATTTTTTTTTTTAAATTTTGAAAAGATTGTGTAATGTGTAAGATGCATATATATATATATATATATATATATATATATATGTGTAGTGAAGAATAAAGGTAGAAGTGTGTTTTTGAGAGCATGTTGGGCTGCTCACAGGGTAGATGAGACACAAAAAAAAAGATCAGCTAAGGAGGACAGTGACATGAGAAACGGGAGTTCCAGCACTCCCTGTCTCCTGCCTAACGTCCCTCTAACCCCGCTCCGGAGTACTTGATTGGTCGATTGGTGTCTACAATCTCCTCCTCCAGAATTTATAACAAACATTTAGAAAAAATAATTGTAATTATAGATCTAAATAGAATTAATAATATCAACAGACGAAGGGTTCATAGAAAATCACGATGTTACTAAAACTATAACTCCATTATAAGATTAAAACTAGTGAAATCATACGAAAGAGTTTTCATAGCACGAAAACGCTCATCATACTCAAATTAGGAAAGAGTTTGCGTGGTTCTACCGGCAACTACGTGGATATCTTCTCCGTTCTCACAAGTCTGTACGGAAATCGAGATGGCTTAGATGTATATATAAAAGAATTTCCCTTATACAGCGAGTAAGACAAAAGATGAAGGCTAAAGTTCATTCAGTTCATTCATGTGTCGATGTTTGAATTATTCGTTCGAAAGATAACGTGGAAGATAAATGATACCAAGTATGTGTTACTTGACAAAAATTGTTATTCCAATCTGCATATAAAAGTGGAACAAAGACAATATTGGAATGTTCGAATGTGTAAAAGGTTTTGTACCATTCCCATAAAGCAACAGGATGGATGGGTTCATGGATTACGGGATTCCTCAAGAAATGTTTTAGTTCCCAAATCATTTCACATCCTGTCGAAAGAATCAAGGCATGTTTAGTTTAATAAATACAGAAATAAGTAAATAAACAAATAAAAATAAATAAATATAAAAATAAATTTATGTTAATTAAAACTTACGTTTACTAATTAATTGTTTTGTTGTTTATTGTCCTTTGAAAAGCTTTCGAAATAAGTGGAACCCAATTTGTAAATATTTCATAGGCAAAAAGAATATTTATTATTTTTTTTTTTAAAAGCACGAAGCAGCTCTACCATTTTTAGCCATTGAGGGAATTTTATGCCAAGGAACCGAACGTTGGTTAAAAAATTTAAATTCTCTCTCTCTCTCTGTGTGTGCGCGTACAACATACAATTTATACGTTTTTAATTGGTAACCCCAAGATAATACATTAGCACAAATACAGTAATTTTGAGAAGTGAATGACAGTTTCGAAACCGCAAAATCTCTCTCATTCCAGACAACGAGAGAGAGAAAGGCGGAAGGAATAAAATTTAATCAGGGTTTTAATTTTCTACTTCCGGTTTAGAAACGGAAAAATATTCAATTTTTAATTTTAAAATCTCGGGGTTAAAAGTGTCGCTGTTATGAAAGAAAGATATTCAAATAAATAAATATTATATATATATTATATATATATATATATTTATAATATATATATATATATATATATATATATATTGGTACTTTAGTACCTCTGTCCTCTGCCTATACCTCAGAAAATTGTCTAAACTTAGGATTATTGTTTATTAATAATTTGTAGCACTATGCATTATTGTTAAAGAGTAAATTAATTATTGTAAATCAATAAATTTAATTATATATATATATATATACAGGGTGGGCCGTAAGTTTCCATACATAGGAAAATTTAAACGTTTGTTTTTATGTTTCAGATACCCTAAGAATATGCGTTGTAAGATCTTGTTTACTGATGAAGCAAATGTTTACGTCAATGGAGAGGTTAATCGGCAAAACATACGTTATTGGAGTAATGCTAACCCTAACTGGCTGAGTCCGACGAAGATGCAAGGTGCCGGTAAAGTGATGGTGTGGGCCGGGATATGGGGTGACAGAATTATTGGACCAATTTTTGTCAGTGGAAATCTTAATGCCGAAAGGTATCTTAACATGTTGCAAGAAGAGATTTTCCCATCCCTGCTAAACGAGGAAGGTAACTTCCCAGTTTACTTCCAGCAAGATGGAGCTCCACCTCATTATGGTCTTCACGTGCGTCGGTATTTGGATCAGCAGCAGTTTCCGGATGCTTGGATTGGTCGGCGTGGTCCTGTGGAGTGGCCTCCCAGATCCCCAGATCTCACCCCCCTTGATTTCTATCTTTGGGGGCACTTGAAGGCCATGGTGTATCAAGAAAAGATACGAGACATAAATCATCTAAAGGAACGTATCACCAACGCCATTACAAGCATAACGTCAACTGTGCTAATGCGTGTTCATCAACAGTGGGGAACACGTATTGAAATGTGTTTTCAAAACAATGGCAACCATGTAGAGCATATTATATAAATAAAAATGGTTGTCCATAAAAAAATGTATATATTATATATATATATATATATATATATATATATATATATATAATTTACTCCCGTAATTACTACAGAAGGGGTTTAACCAATATTTTATTTTTAATATAATACTTCAATTTTATTCACCTTAACCCTCCTCATTTTATTTTATCCACCATCGCTACGAGTGCCCCAATTTACCTTCAGCTTATCTAATCACTAATTAGATTAGGCCTTATTATTATAAGTCTTTGATGGTCTAATTTACATTAAATGAATTTTATGCTTTTTGAAATTCAGTTAAAATAACTTTTTTATCTTTTTTATTCATGTAATTTTTTTTATCTTTTTCTGACGCGAGATCAAAATTTGGGATTGAAAATAAATAAGGTGAAAATGTAAAAAAAAGAAGTGTTTTTAGTAATTTACAACATGGCGGACAAATCACCTGAAAAAAAAAGATCGGTCAATAGTTTCATTATCATGTGATTTCTAAATTAAATGAGGTTTGGAGAGGTTGTGAAGGATAGAAATATTTTTCGTGGCTCGATACCGAAATATATCACTGCTGGTACGCAGTAATTAAAAGAATATTATCCTAATGATGGGAGGTGTTATGGAGTAGGTCCGGTTTTTGTGCAGGAAAAAAAAAAGACCCCTCAAAAACCAACCATTATTCTTAAATGTTGCTCAAAAGTAGTTTCATTTAAGATATTGACTTAAAAATGATAAAATAGTACAAAAATCTTCCATTGTTGTGTCTTAGGATCATATTAATTGTTATTGTAGAATATTAAAAGTGATTTATTATGATTAATTTTCAATAGACATTAACGTCTAAAATTGTACTCCAATCTGGTTTAATTCACCTTATTGGACTATATTACTTCGAGTTTATGATAATTACGAGTAATTTATTAGTTTAATTTATAAGATATTAATTACATATCAATAAATATTTCAATGTAGCCTACCATGGTATGGAATTAGGATTTTAAATGTCATACTTTCCTGCCCCAGATTGGTCCTGCTAATAAAAAATGTAGAAGAGTTGAAAATGTAAGATACAGTATGTTTTGGGGCAGTGTTTCTAAAACCTTTGGGCTACGTATCCCTTAGGTACTGACTTACCATTTACGTATCTCTTCCCTATTTTATGAAAGGCATTTCACCCTTTTTTAATGAATTTGTGCCACAATATTATATATATAATAACAATATTATAAATCTAATCAATATCGTAAATACATATACTAGGGGCACTCAATATATTTTGCTCCACCCCCTTTTTTCTTAGCTAAATAATAGGCCATGGGGCTGAAATGTCTTTTGGGCAGTAAGTTTGAACTTTCTGCGCTTCACATAACCGGATTTTTTCCAGTTTGAACCTCCCCTCCTTGTATAAAACCGCTTTTAAACGCCCTTGTATAAAACCGATGGTTAACGCAGTTTCGAAAATGGCGTCCGACAGTGATGTGCGTTGTAAACAGAGAGTTGTTATCGAGTTCTTAATCGCAAAGAAGGAAACAGTTGGAAATATTCACAAACGTTTACAAAACGTTTATGGAGATGCTGTTGTTGATCGAAGCACAGTTGGACGCTGGTCTAAACGTGTGAGATCATCGGAGAGAGGGAGAGCCAGCCTCGATGATGAGCCACGCAACGGTCGCCCGGCATCGGTTGTGACATCTCATACTGTGCAACGTGCTAACAGCATCATTCGATCAAATCGGCGCGTCACATACAAGGAGTTCTCACTGGAGCTGGGAATTAGTGAAGAAAGTGTGAATATGATAATTCAGCAACTGGGATACTCAAAAGTGTGTTCACGGTTTGTTCCTCCCGAACAGACTGAAGATCACAAAGCCCCAGAGAAAAGAAGTTGCTTCCGAGTTGTTGGTTCGATACGAAACAGAAGGGACTTACGAGACTTCCTTTCACGAATTATGACTGGGGATGAGACTTGGGTACACCACTTTGAACCTGAAACAAAACGCCAATCCATGGAGTGGCATCACGCAGACTCCCCACGCAAGAAAAAGTTCAAAATGGCTACCTCTGCAGGAAACGTTATGACCACCATCTTCTGGGACATGAAAGGGGTGATTCTGGTGGACATTATGAAGAAAGGACAAACAATCATCTCGAAGACATATATTGCTACCCTACAGAGACTACAGAAACGTATAAAGCGAGTTCGACCGGAGAGAAAACTGGAAGACGTCCTTCTTTTGCACGATAACGCAAAACCACACAACAGTTTGCAAACAAGAGAGGCCATCACAAAAATGCGCTTGACTGTGTTACCCCACCCTCCATACAGCCCGGATCTGACACCTTCAGACTTCCATTTGTTTGGGCCAATGAAGGATGCTATTCATGGAAGAAAGTTTCAGAGTTGAGGTAGCTCCAACGGAACCCAGCGGACTTTTACCAACAAGGAATAAAGGCCTTTGTTTCGAGGTGGAGGAAAGCCGTAGAAAAGGATGGAGATTATGTGGAAAAACAAAAACTTGTAAAAAACGTATGTAAATACTTGTGTACAAAATTTCTGGAACTTACAAGGAAACTTGGAAAGAAATAAAAAAGGTGGGGCAAAATATAATGAGTGGCCCTCATATATATTGTTATTATATTTAATTTTGGCTGTAAAGACTAAGATGTGTTAACTTAATCCATGTCCTGGTAATTATTCTTGTAGCAATGTAGCGTCTCTGAAGAAGATTGGTAGGCCTCGTAGGCCTTACGTCCTTCAAAATAGGCATGACTGTGATAACTTAAGAATACTTATTCTCAATCCTCCCTCTGAAACTTGGTGGTCACAACTCTTTAGAAGCAAAGTTAAATCTTCTATACATAAGCTCAAATGTATACAGTTCAGAACCGCATTTTGTCTGTATGTGTCATCAAATGTATACAATTCAGAACCGCATTTTGTCTATGTGTGTCATCAAATGGCAACAGTGTTCCGAAGTTTGTAGCTAGCAGTGATGTAGGTCTCGAGATCGGTCTCGGTCTCGGTCTCGAGACCCAATTTGCAGATCTCGATCTCGGTCTCGACAGACGCGGTCTCGGTTTTTCTCCCCGAGACCTTTCGAGACCGTAATGAAAAATACATGTTATTGGCATACTCATGATGATGGCTTGGTTGAACAGACACAATTCAGAATGTTTATGAAAGTTTGTAAAAGTAAGGGACTCTAGGTATTCACTAATCAGCAGTGGTGGGCACGCGCAACGATTTTTGTAGCGCCGCAGCCGCAACCACAACTCTGCTGAAATAGTTGCGCCGCACGCGCAATCGCAACCCTTTTCAAAAAGTTGCGCCGCAAGCGCAAGCGCAACCAAAAATGTTGCGCCGCAACTGCCCACCTTTGCATTTAACGTATATCTGCAGTGGTGGGCACGCGCAACGATTTTTGTAGCGCCGCAGCCGCAACCGCAACTCTGCTGAAATAGTTGCGCCGCACGCACAAGCGCAACCCTTTTCAAAAAGTTGCGCCGCAAGCGCAAGCGCAACCAAAAATGTTGCGCCGCAACTTTTTGCGGCGCAACTGCCCACCTTTGCTAATCAGTCACCCTGTTTTGAGTGGATTTTGAATTAATGTTATATATTATTTAGACCTTATGCTAATTGCCATGCCTCTGTTTATAGTACCGATATGTCAATTTATTTTTCATAGAAATGGTGTTGGAAAAATGCTATACAGGAAACTCAAGCACGGAGAATGAGCAGATACAGAGGGAGAGCGCTCATTCTCACAGCAGCGATGACGAAATAAAACAGAGTCAAACCAAAGTTCCGAGACTAATGACAAAATATCAAAGCTATTGGTCCAAGCAGAAGAACGTTGAAACTGGGAAGATTTTGAACCGCAGGGAATAGTTGCGGCGGTACCTCTTAGAGATCGATGAATTTCATATTTTAGACAACTGCTCTCCAATAAAGTTTTGGCACCAGAAAAGGGATAAATTCCCATCACTGGCCAATATTGCTATGACTGTTTTAACAGTGCCTGCCTCTAGTGCTCCAATTGAGCGTGTATTTAGCCATGGAGGCATAATAATGAGGCCCCACAGAAGTCGAACTTCAGCAGATCTTCTGAGCATGCTGATGTTCCTTAAGTGTAATGAGCACCTATCATGCTTTAAATAAATGCAAGTCAAACTGGGTAGTGGGTACGTTCATTAACCTTCTGTAACATATAAAAGAAGTAAATAAATAAAAAGTACGTGTATATATAATATTCATTTGTTAATTTTAGGCTACACTTTTTGCATTCAAACACTACATCTGAGAAAGTAGTTATTAGTTTATTATATACTTAACATAGTCTAATTTCCATAGTAGTGTAAAACAAATTGAAAGGGCATGAGCTTGTCTCGATCTCGAACCTTTGATCTCGGTCTCGATCTTGGTCTCACAGGATCAGGTCTCGGTCTCGGTCTCAGTCTCGGACTTGGTGGTCTCGACTACATCACTGGTAGCTAGATGGTCCATGGTCCACTCCCTCTCTGTTTGTAACATACAGTATTTTCATATTTTTGCGGAAGTAAAGTCATTTGGATATTTTCTATTACGTCAATGTCAATTACCTCTCGCTGACCTCTCGCGTATCCCAGTTTGAGAACCCCTACCCTAGGGTAGGGCTAGGCCTAGCATTAATTAACATAAATCTTTTTAATGTTTACGCTCATATTGGATATTTTCCTTTGTTTTTGTAACATTTAGCAAGTATTTTAATGAATATCTATTATACTTATCAAAATTTTTCATTTGAAATATAAAACATCTAAAATAGCTATTAAGTCTATGCTGTAGCCTGTAGGTCTAAATTTAGTTAATATAAAGTCTATTCTACTGTATATATTGCAAATATACATCGAATATGCTTTTGTTTTTGCAATATATAATATATATATATATATATATATATTACTTACTTTTGTTGAGTTGAACGACGGTTCAGGATCGACCTGCGGTCGACCCCTCAACAAAGTAAGTAATATATATATATATATATATATATATATATATATATATATATATATATATTACTTACTTTTGTTGAGTTTGAACGACGGTTCAGGATCGACCTGCGGTCGACCCCTCTGCAGCATCCCGCCTCATTTGCGGGACTTGGTGAAGGAGGGAATTGCTCTCTGATCGCCTCCTGCCCTCGTAGCCAGCCACGCATGGCTGGTCAGGGACTTTGCACAAGAATCTGTCCAGCTGGTTCTTGAAGTTATTCAGGTTGGTGTGCTGGATATATATATATATATATATAATATATTATTGAAACTATATATTTATTTTCTGTTAAAACTGATTTTCTATTACATGGAAAACCCCGACCCGCTTCACACGCTCTTAACAGGAACCAAAAACAAGAAAAATAGATAGAAAAAAAGCGTTTATTTGGAACAATATATATATATATATATATATGAAAATTATTTCACGAAAGTAACACGTGAAAAATATTTATGATGAATAAAACCACGAAGGAAAGGAAACACAAAATGGTGCTCAAGCGCTTTCGTCTAATGAGGATGTCATTAGACGAAAGCGCTTGAGCACCATTTTGTGTTTCCTTTCCTTCGTGGTTTTATTCATCATATATATATATATATATATTACACACAGTATATGTGTGTCCAAAAAAGTATATCATTAAATAATGTCTTATTTTAAAAATTACCTAGTTCTGATCTTCATTTACGTTTGGTATCCTGTTTGCTTTTTTTAAATACGAGTTTGGCGAATAATAAAGCGGTAACTAAACTAAAAATTATTGATAATAAGACCGTGAATAATAAAGGGCCGCAGATTTGCATAACTGTGTCATAAATATAAAATTGAAATTTAAAAAGGTTTAAAATTACGAAGAAAGTAAAGTTTTAAATCATTGAAGATATTAATTGGTTTAATTTTATTTATATTGTTTTATATATTATTTATTTATTTGTTTTAATTAATAAATACCTAAATACAAAATTAGGAAGCAAACCCAATTTTATTTAAAAATAAGTCAAAACATTATAAAAATTATAAAAATTATATAATTTAAAGTAATACTAACAATATTTAAAATAAATAATATAGGAATTTATTAAAATTCTATTTATAATAAATAATTTTATTTCCTGTTTGTATAAGGGGAAGTTTGTATTGTTTAAAAGAATCAAATAAATTTTTTAAATTATTTTTCCGTGGTCATATTCTATTTGATACACTGAGAATTAATATGAATTAAGGTACCATTGTTCATACAGTATAATGGCTTTAAATAACTTCCATATATATATATATATATATATATATATATACACCTTATTAGTAATATAATTTATTTTTAATTATAATACGATTCCATGTCAACCTGATTCTTTTTCCTGGATGTTTTTACCATGACTTCTACAAGGAGTCTTCATGATAAATAATGCGCTTTTTAATTAAGATTTATGAAGGAGTTTTACAACTTACACGATAAAGAATATCTTATAAACTACATTTTAATGGCATATAATCATGTGCGCATGCTTGAACACAAAAATATGTGTAAACTAACAATATGTTCTGCAAGACTGAGAAATAAAAATACAAAGAACGCTGCAAATATTTATGCTCATATTAGCGTGCAATACAGTGTCAGTTAAATATACGACATTTGTTTTTCTCACACGCATCATTCCCCGCGCATGACGCCCTTTCAGCAGCCGGATATGCCGGACCCTAGAACAGGTTTAAGTATGAATGGATCGTGCGTGTTTGTTTCTTTGTACTGTTATTTGATTAGGAGAAACAGTACCTAAAAATGCCAATAATGCTAATGTCACGTCACTAATGTCCAAAAATTTTAATGAAGTGGCTGAGAATATTAATCATTGTTACTTTTTAGCGTGTTTTGTGCTGGGGTTAGGGATGAACATAGAGAAATGTCGGGTGACAAAAGAAATCCATAAATTTCCTTTCAGAAGGCCAAATATTCAAGGTTTACTGGTTGGTGACAAAATTTCCAAGATAGGAATACGAACGAGAGGGCGATACCGTAACTGGAGAGGAAAATATGACAGAGATCAGGCCTAAGTTTGGTATGAAGGGAATCTTTACTAGTTAAATTAAGTGAGCTCATTAGTCATCAGTGCCCTATCAGGAAACATTGTTATATACTCGTAATTGAGGAGTCACGGTATCGAGTATAATGGTACTGAGGACCTTTTTATTTATTTATTGTTAGAATAGAATTACCTAAATACCCATAATTTACGTCAAAGGGCCTTGATGTTATTCTGTGCCTCCAGTGCGTGGCAAATAGAAACACAGCGGGTCACATCTGACCAAAAGTGCCAAACCCAGTCGGGGTTCCCTGCTTCTTCAGTCTCGTACGGGTTCACCTTTTGCCACCGTTTTACGAGGTTATATTCAAGCCTAATTATTTAAACTTAACGAGTTAAGAAAGTGTAAGAGCTTCATAGTGTGTGTGTGTGTGTATATATATATATATATAATATATATTATACAGGGTGTCCTGTAAGTCTGGACCCATAGGGAAAAAATAATAAAATTACAAAATAGTCCAAAAATTTATTACATAATCTGTTCAAAGTGTCCGCCGTTGTGTCGCCACATAGTTGAAGACGCAACTCCACTGCGACAGCACTTTCTGAATCACAGTCGCAGAAATTTCTTGACACGCCTCCACAATGCGTGCTTTAAGGTGGAAAATGTTCTGAAGTTTGACCTCGTACACTTTGGCTTTCAAGTGGCCCCCACAAATAAAAATCATAAAAAATAATAACAAATAATAATAATAAAATAATAATAATAACATAATAAAAAAATATATTATAAATCCCTATGGGTCCAGACTTACGGGACACCCTGTATATATATTATATTATAAGTAAAAGATTTTTGGAATGTAATTTGCATAAATAATTACACATGTTTCAATGTATACTCAAGAATTCAACACAAAAGTGTTTTGAGAAATTAAAATAATTTAATATTTAAATCCCCTTTTTACACCAAGAAAATACAGTACTTACAATTAAAAAAAATTATTAAATAAATTATTGTTAATATATAATATATATATATATATATATATATATTAGTGATGTAGCGGATGTCATTTTTTTCACATCCGCGGATGCGGATGAGGATGAGGATGTTTGATTTCAACATCCGCGGATGCGGATGCGGATGTCTACATCTTCGTTATTTTTTAGGATATATTCGAGATTTGTTGTGTTTAACGTATATAATAAGTTTATTATAGAGAGAGCTGTAGCTATAATGTAGTATAATTGATTAATTGTACAATAATTGCTGTACTTTTCTCTGAACATATAAAATAATATCAAGCATCTAACTAATATAGAAATCAATTAGTGAATTCGTCTGCAAATAAATTCGTTATATTTTGTTGAGTTTCAGCCACAATTAGAAACCATAATTGTGTTACCAGGATGCGGACGTGAACCCAACTCAAATGCACCCCACCGACCTCTTTCCCAACCTCCACCCTTATAGAAAGAGATCTTTAATTAGCTTGATAACTATTTATATTAAGTTTAAAGTTTTATTAGGCATATTTATAAATGAGTAATTAAAATAAAGTAAACTAAGATGTTCATCGTTTAATGTTCAAACTTAATTATAGGAAGGTTATGCTTAAGGAACATTAATTTTTCTGCCTTTTCTGCTGCCAGTCTGTTTCTCTTTTCATCATATATTAATCCAGCACTGCTAAATAATCTCTCGCTTGGTACGTTTGTTGGAGGATAGGCTAAATGTTTCCTTGCAAGTTTACTCAAGTATGGATAGATATTCTGCGTATTTTTCCACCAACTAATAGGATTGTCACATGCAGCCAGGCGTTTTTCTTGGTGATAGCTCTCGATCATTTTTACTACATCTTTTGACATCGCGTAGGTCTCGTCATTGCTGCTTGACTCAAGAAACTGAGAGACAGATTCTGTGATAGATTTGCTTGTTGAAGGTGTTGGTTCTGTCACTGAAACTTTTATTCTTTTGGTGGGTGGCGAAGCGACAGATTCAAGAGATTGAAGCTCTTCAACTGCTTTGCCAAGTGATGATTTAACTCGTTCTAATGTACTAGGTGAAAATAACTTAGCTTTGTAACGTGGATCTAAGTAGGTTGCAAGAGAGTAACTTCATACAAGAACAGCCTCTCGTCTCGTCGCTTGCATCACTTTTGCGCACAATGAACTAGTTCTATTAATATAGTAGAATTTGATAATTTCCGCTTATTAATGACATTTTCTCAACGGTCCACATCCGCACGACATCCGCAGTCCAAAGTGCGGATGCGGGTGCGGATGCGGATGTGAGAAAATGTGCGGATGTTCCGCGGATGCGGATACGGATGTGACCTACATCACTAATAATATATATATACTTGCGCCTCGGTGGTGCAGTGGTTGGCGTAGCTGACTACGAATCCATCGGCCCCGGGATCGAGACCTGATGACGGCAGGCGGCGCGCGCACAAACCCAGCTGTTCATCCTTTCATATAATAAAAAAAATTGGTTGGTAGGTAAATGGGTATCCTGGGTAACCTAATGGTTAAGACAGTGGGCTGCTGATCGGGAGGTCGTTAGATCGAGTCCGGGCGAGGACTTCATAATTTCTGACCGCTGGTGGGGCGTGGTTCGGACTCCACATTAAGCTGTAAGTGTAAGGTAGAACAACAACTTGACCTTCGTTAGAATGAACAATTCGGGCCGAATGCAAAACCAAGGTTAACCAAGGTTACAATGTAAGTATATATATATATATATATACACACACTATACAAAATTTGTACGCCTGTATATATATATATATATTTGGTAGAATTTACGACTTAATAAAATTTAAATTTTTGTTTGGTCAAAGGTTATTCTCATTATTACAGAATTTGCAAAGGTAAACATAGCCAATAAGTTTTTTTTTTTTTTTATTTCTACATCTTCGCTATGTTTTCATTTTTGAAGACAAAGCAATTTTTTTCTTTCATTTTCAAACGCTTCTTTTGGAAAATGAGTTAAAAATGAATTTATTTTAATATATAAAAAAAAAAAGGTGTGTTTTTTAAAATGTATTTGAAAGAAGTCAAATTTAATTGAAAAAAGGTTTACTTTACTGGGAAAGAGGGTTTATGTAGGGTTTTTTGGGGGGCGAGGGTTGCTAGGGAAAATCTCTCTGAATTAATATTAATATACGAAAAGCCGGAATAGAATCTCTCGCGTGGCGAAGGTGCTTATAGATTTTTTTAATATATTTTTCAGTATAAGGGTATATAATTAAAATCAGTACCAATAATTTTTAATATTATTTGCTATACCCATGTTCTTAGTGTTAATTTATTAAAAAATAGGGTACGAATAAAATACCGATACGTTTATTGGATAAAGTGTCGTGAATAGTCATAATTGTTTTTGGGGGGAGTAGCTAAATCCCTAATTACCAAAACGTGTTAAACACATATTTAAAGTCATCATAAACGTTTGAGATCGTGTATATTTTACATGGAAATGCAATAAAATACAAATTTTTAATATTCATTTTCTCTCTCTCTTATATATATATATATATATATATATAATATATATATATATATATAAAATTAACCCTATATTTAATAATTATTATACTAATATTTACGTAAATGGGTATGAGTGAAATGTTCAATATAATTTTATTTTTTACTCCCATACTACTAAAATCCAGTTTCCATCGAAGCGAGACACTCACGTATGATATTAACTTGGACTATGGAGAGTGAATGCATTGCTAATAAATAATAATAATAATAATAAGACTTAATTGATAGGTTCGAACACCTTTGCAATTAAACCATTTCATCATTTATTTCATCACGAATCAAACAAAAAATGTGAAAAAAGTGAAAAGAAGGAACATAATTTTTTTTTTTTTTTTTTATGAACATAATTATTTTGGAAGAAAACATATTCTTTTCAGTATTAATTGTGAAGCAACTCTTTGTGCAAGCGTGTGGTAATTTATTTTTATTTAGGATTTGGGCTGCTACACCTCTTGCACAAAGAACTGAAGCGCGCGCCACTTTGGAGGATGTGGGGGTTATTTGGGTGGGGGATATGTGGTGTATATATATATATATATATATATATATGATGTGATGGGGAGGGGGGGGGGGCGTGCGGAGGATGAGCAGTAATTGGTCTAAAATTTGTGGGCAAATAAATCAGGGCGGGAAAAATGGTGTCAAAGCTTCGTCAGTGGAACTTATTGTTTTTTTCTCGTTTTGAGGTGACAGGATGGCTCAGTAGAAACGAGCGGATGGTTTTAATATTTACAGTAAAAAAGAAATATAAATATATATATACACCTTTGGTTAGCTTCCGCCCGAATTCTTCATTCTGACGAAGGTCAAGCTTTTCACTCCACCTTAGACCTACCGTTTAACGTGGAATCCGAACCACGCCCCATCAGCAGCCCAGCGTCTTAACCACTAGGCCACCTAGGGTACCCATTTATCTACCAACCACTTTCTTTATTGTGTGGAAGGATGAACAGCTGGGTTTTGCTGCGCGCCGGCTGCCGTCGGGTCTCGAACCCGGGGCCGATGGATTCGTAGTCAGCGACGCTAACCACGCTATATATATATATATATATATATATATATATATATATATACACACACACACAGTATATATTGACAGAATTAAGGCTAATGCCTAAACTTATATTTATAACGCTTCAAATATACAGTAGGCCTATAAACTTAAAGCCAATGAAGGAAAATAGAATGTTAATTCTTTTGGGGTTTGGACTTTTTGCATTGTCCAATTGATGTTAAAAAATGATTTCCACAAATATTTTTCTAGTTTTGAAAGGTTAATTTTTCTGGATGAGTAGATGGGTTCACGTTAAAAATGGTATTCAGCATGAAGCGTTAACAAAATTGTTAACAGTTAACAAACTCTTCAAGAAAGAGAAAGAATTAATTCACCGATATTTTTGTGAAAGGTTTTAAAAATTTGATAAACCAGGTAGGGCAAGGAGGGTTCTGTAGAATATATCAATAATGTTAATGATAATTGGCTAACATTCGCGAATTTAAGAGACGAAAGGCAGTCTGTGATTTTATATTCTTATGAAGAACACAGACTGAAAAGGTTTTAAGGTCCGCTACGAAAATATCTAATACAAGAGATGAAAAAATTAAAGATGAACTTTCGTCATGAGCATCGCTCATCTCGTGTTATTTTATACGGTTTAGCGAAGGTATACCAAGAAAAATGTTCGATAAAATTTGTTGTATTAACTCGTAATATTTTTAGTTATGAATTAACAAAGTTTGTAGGACCTTTGTCAAATCCTATAAATACACTTAGAAAAATAATTTGTTGTTTTACACCAATTTTGATTCAATATAACAAAGCTGTTTTGTTATAATAGGTTTAACAAAGCTGTTTTGTTATAATAGGTTTAACAAAGCTGGTTATAATAGGACCAACAAAGCTGTTTTGTTCTAATAGGTTTAACGAAGCTGTTTTGTTATAATAGGACTAACAAAGCTGGTTATAATAGGACCAACAAAGCTGTTTTGTTATAATAGGTTTAACAAAGCTGTTTTGTTCTAATAGGTTTAACGAAGCTGTTTTGTTATAATAGGACTAACAAAGCTGTTTCATCATAATAAGTTTAACAAAACTGTTTTGTTATAATATGGTTAACAAAGACATTTTTTTACTTTAATTTTAGTTAAATAGAATTAATATTATTAAGTTTATTGGAATAAAAATGCTTTAATTAATAAGTGAAGAAGTTTTCTTCAGACTTAACATGTTACGCGATTAGTTGGTTAATATTATTATTATTTTTTAGCATTATTACAGTTAATAATAATAATAATAATAACAAAATAGTTAATGAAAACAAAAAGATGTTTTGCGAATTTTATAAAAAAACTAACTTCGGTAATTTAAAAAATTTGTAGATTTTAACAATACAAAATCGTTGATTTTAAAATTTAACCGTTTTGATGTAAACCAAAAAAATGAAAAGTACAGTAAACAATAATTTTTTTTAGTAATTTAATTATGTAAAAAGGTAAAAAATTATACGAATTTCTTTTTGTATATTTTTTTTTTTTACTTTTTTTATATTTTTTTAATATTTTTTACACTATGCCCATACTACACATATATGATACAATACGTTTGCTCCGATAACATTTTTATTTTTTTTAGGGTAAATTAACTCGTATACCCAGATTTTGTTTTTTAAATAAAAAAATTAAATTTTGTCAAAGTATTTATTTTTTTTTGTCAATGTCGGTAATTGTACGTTTGATTTCAACGATAGTTTTTTGGGTTTTTAATATAAAATCCAAGAATTATTTTGACCAAATTTGTTTTGGAAATTCAAATTCATTTTGGAAATTAAAAATATTTTCCCGAAATAATATATTAGATTTTATATAAAAAACAATAATATATATTCTTTGTTTAGCTTCCGCCCGAATTGTTCATTCTGACCAAGGTCAAGCTTTTCACCCCACGTTAGACCTACAGTTTACCGTTGAATCCGAACCACACCCCACCAGCAGCCCAGCGTCTTAACCACTAGGTCATCCAGGGTATCCATTTATCTACCAACCACTTTTTTTTTATTGTGTGGAAGGATGAACAGTTAGGTTTTGTCGCGCGCCGGCTGCCGTCACCGGGTCTCGATCCTGGAGCCGATGGATTCGACGCTAACCACTACAACCACCGAGGCGCATATACGTTTGATTATCGTTAATATTTTGAATATATGATTACTGATATTCATAATTTTTTTTGTTTTTACAAAACCAATTTTTTCATTAAAAAAATATGTAAGTCCACGAGTGAATTTACTATTAAAAATTAGTTTAATTTTGTAAAACAAATTAAAAAATATTCTCAATCCAAACGTAGGGTATATACAGTATATAGTTTGGGCATAGTGCCACTTTTCACAAACGTAGTTTTGCAAGCATGAGTATACATTAAATAATGACCTTAGTAATTTGTATTATGACCTTAACTGTCAAAATTAGCTATATGAGTGTGACAATTTATTCCTTTTCACAATGTAATAACCTATAATTCACAACACGAGGGCGTATCCAGCAAGAAATGGGACGTTTAATAAATGTTATAAGTGTTTTATTGACGTTTACTAAATGTCCTATTTCTTGCTGGGTAAAAATGGGGTCATTATTTCATGGGCATTAGCAAACATTTCTTGTTATTTGGAAAATAAATAAATCAACGATTGTCCAAAAAATTTCAAGTCCATTTTCAAAGTTACTTGCGAGTAATACTTTCTTGCTATTTGATAAAGCAGTGTCAGCCGACAAATTCTGGAGTACTTTAATTAGTAGTCAACATATATATAACATAAGCAAAGGAAAGTGAAAACTGTGGTGTGTATTACTTATTTATGTGTTACTTTTCACATGTTTAGCATCTGGAAATAACTTTTTTTTTACATTACTTCCGTCTACAAGTATAATTATGTGTATAATTATGAGTGTCACAGTTGCAAAACCTCATATATTGGAAGTACTCAACTCCAGTGTGCATTACGCGTGCTCCAAGGCAGATGTATATCATCCAGATCCGGTCTGACTCACCAGCTATGACATCATTACGGTAAAACCAACCATCCAATACGTAGAAATAAATTCAGCTAGCTCGTTACGAGTTATCCGACTGTTTGAATCACTTTATACAATGAAAAATATGCATAAAACAATCAACTACGCAATCTGCGTTTAAATAGAACTATTTTAATGATTCTTAGTAAAAAATATATACATAAATATGGCAATTTTAATAGTAATTTTAATAGTAATAGCTGTAATTGTTATTATATTATTATGTCTTATTTATTATGTCTGTATTTATTATGTTATTATGTCTTATTTATTATGTATGTATTTGTGAGTTTAAACATTTTTATGAATTATTTTAATATGAATAAGATTTTATTTGTTTCACCAATGAAATTATGTCTCAATGTTTAGCATTTTATAATAGAGATGTCGCGTACCGATGATGGAAAATGACGAAACGTTGGGCACGTTATAAGTTTGAGTTAAAGCCTTGATGTTACTATTATTAATAAGAATACGCGGGAGAACTTCTAACCTCTGTGTGTGTGTGTGTGTGTGTGTGTGTGTGTGTGTGCTTGCACAAAAACTATAACGTATATACATAATGCAAAAGGAAAAGTACACATATGAACGGACCCAAAAGGAAGATGGAAAATAAAATGCACACGAAAGTCCTTGATGAAGAAGAGGGAGTTGCTTCACCAAAGACGAGTTACTTCGCATAATTTACTAGTAAAAAGTCAACCTTTTTTTTAATCCCATTTTGAAAACTGTTTTCGAATCGGAAATATACATATCAAGGTCAGAGTATATATATATATATACACATATATTATTTTGATACGAATTTTAATAAATAAATAATACGAAGTCGCGATAAAATTTCCAAAATTTATACGAAATCTTAAAAAAATGTAGACATAAATTAATGTGTGTGTATAATATATATATATATATATATATATACAAACAGTCCTCTAGCATTCAAAAATTAAAAAAAAAAACATTACAAATGGCTGACTGATGTTTCATACAACTATTTTTTCTATTAATGATGTGTAATGAAATTAAAAATAGCGTAAAATTTTAATATATTAAATAAAGAAAACGCGAAATAACAAAAATAAAACAGACGCGGAAGAGAATGCGATATTCAAAGATGAAAGAATACGATAAACGTGAATATGTTTAATAGAAATCTTTATCATTGATGTCAAATGCGACATAGTCATATATGGATTAAAAAAATGCTTATAAAAACTGCACATTGCTTATTTTCTCAGGAAATATTACTTTACATAAACGAATATTACAATACACAATATCTATTTTTTTTTAATTGTTCATTTATTTGTATAAAGTTGTAGTTTAACGTATTTTAAAATTTGGCAAAATTCAATTTATTTTCAAATAAAGAGAAATTTTAAAATTTTACCTCGGTTACAACAGCATTTTGAGTGTGTTTTAAATTTAATTATAGCATTTTTGTCAAAACGATGAAGGCGGAAAAAATTTACTGTAATTATTTTATTATTTAATTAATTATTTTAATTATAACGGTATAATTATATTTTTTTAATATCTTTATTATCACACTTTTATTATTTCGTATTTTAATAATATCAGTATTATGAATCACTGATTGTTATCATATTATTATTATTATTTATTATTATGATTAGCTTCCACATTTTCTAGAATTATCGCTCCACTCATTATACTTCATAATAATACACACGCATTTGATAATGGTTGCAGTATACCTGAAAATCGCTTTTAACCTCTCGTAATATATATATACACATTATTATACACACCCTGTAATAAATGTCACCTTCTCTGGATGTCAATTTCATCACTACACTTCTATCGTATTATTGTGTCACGAAATGTCGCTTTTCCTTCATTTATAAGCGTAATGAAATGTAATAATTTGAACTTGGTACCGCAGTTATGATGTCAACAAATTTGTGAAGTTGTGAGAATTTTCGTCTGCATTTCTAAGACTAGTAAATGGGTAATATTATCCTTAATTTGTTGTTATTCCTAATAGATTAAAAACGTAAAAAAAAATATTTTGAAATGTTAATTATCTTTTTATTAAAATGCTAATTATCTTTTTATTAAAATGCTAATTATTTTTTAATTAAAATGCTAATTATCTTTTAGTTGAATTGAGTTATAATTAAAATGCTAATTATCTTTTAATAATAAGAGAAAAAAATGCTTTTACCACGTTTTTATGAATGTTGACATATTGAGTTCCTTGTTTTCTGCTTGTATTTCAGTATAAATATACTGCTATAAATAATAATAATAATAATAATAATTAATAGAAAAAGTTATTTGGCTTCTTTGAATTATTAATATTCAATGACTATCATTCAGATAGTCAATGAATACTACTAACTCGAGAAACCACTTCAAATAGTTAACTTCAGGACAAAAAACAACGAACGAACATTTATTGGAAATAAACTAGAACTCCAAATCAGCAGAACGTTTAAGAGTCACCCAAAAGTGACTAAATTACCTAAATCGATATTTACAATATCTTTCAAGATAAGTTTTAAATAAAATATATTTTAAATTTTTCTTAAAGAATAGATTGATCTTTATTCGAGACGAGTTAATAGCCTTCCAAGACGGCCTCAAAGAGGAAATCCTCGTTCGAATGAATGGCACGTGATAAATGTTAATTTTTTTTTGTGTGTGTGTGTGTCTGTGTTACAGTGGTACGACCAACCCAAATCGTCTCAGTCGTCTTTAATTTTAAAAGGGCGTTTGTTACAATGTATAATTTGGAACATTAATTTTCCTACTTGAAGTTGAAATACATCATGAGGCATTTATAATAAACTTCTATAGTGTGTTTTATATCAAATTTATCTTCCAAAAAACATTTCCACGATTTGTGGGAGAGCATCCCCCCCCCCCTCCCACAGTCAGATCGATGTGATACATATTTAGCGAGGAGGGCCAGAAACTGGTTCTTCTTACTTATTATAGCGCTCAGGCCAACAATACGGCCCATGATTAACAGCGCTCAGGCCAACAATGCGTCCCAGTACTCTAACTCCTGTATTATTAATTATTAACAACAACATCGATTCGAACTCCTGACCTTAGTGTCTTCACTCCTCTTACGGGGAAATGTTGCTATCCACTAAGCTACGGATGCTGGATGTAGTACATCAAACTAGAATATATATAGACCAAGGAAAAATAGAAACATTTAAACATCCACAAATCATGTAACTAATACCAACCAGGCGAATTAGTTTCTTGCAGAGCTGACCAACATAAATTTGATTTTACAATCAACAGTTAATCTTTAATACCTCTAACAGTTGACACGATCATAATATCGTTATTAATTCTCAGGTGAAAAGCCGGATTTCGAAGACGTGTCGTGAAGGTGTATTTTGTTTGGATTGCGTGTGTTTGTTACAAGACGGTTATGGAGGCAAGATGAAATAGATTATGAATATGTTGTCCTCTTTGCGTGATTTATGTCAATGATATCGTCGGAATTCTAAACTAAGACCGTTACAGTGAAGGGTACAACTACGGTCGAGGAAATATATAATGCATATCACTGACACGTAAATTGAACAAAGGAGGGCCAAATGTTTATCCTTGTGGGACACCAGAATCGATCACGATTTCGATGTAGATAGAACACCGTTACATCGGACAGCTTGACATCTGTCGTCACATTTGATCGTAGGAATTCATGGGAGTCCACCAATGCCATTCAGCTGTCGTTGTACAAAAAAATGTTGAAGGTTTTTGAAAAACAATAAAAATAGCAATCAATAATTCTTGTATTAAAGGCGGGATGCAATTAAACTAAGAACACCGTAAGAGGCGTGTTGCGGACTTGGGTTTTGAACAAATCCGTATTGTTGGGAAGATATTTTTTATGAGTAATAAATATCGTTGTTAATAGGAGGGGAAACTGGCCAAAAGTTCAATTTAGGATGTCACCGCTTATAAAAGACTGGGATAACTTTATCAGACTGTTAATGATAATAATAATATAACTAAACACATTATACGTATGAGAAAAACATTTATAATTATATATAACGTCATAATGGGTGAAACGTCAGATTAGAAACAGGATATATGAAACATATTACGAGATTAAATATATATAAAATACTTGTTTAATGAATAGAAATAAATATGCATATTAGTCGAGTAAACATGACGTACGTGGATTCGATACACACCTGTAATCATGTCAATCATATTTGACTTAAATCTTCATATTATCTATGTTCAAAATGCTCACACGAACATCCGTCTTTGAAAACTGCTCTCGCGCAGGCTAATGAAGCTAATATATATATATATATATATATATATATATATATGCACTGTCTGTGTGTATCATAAAAAACTCAGGGGACCATTCTGAGTTCATTCCCATATATATATATATGATGAATAAAAACCACGAAGGGAAAAGAAACACAAAGGGGTGGTTTTTATTCATCATAAATATTTTTCACATGTCACTTTCGTGAGATAATTTTTCATATATATATATATATATATATATATATATATATATATATATATATCGGGTGGGCAAAAAAAAAAAAAAAGGGAGACCTCGAACTTTGGCTGTAAAATCCAAAGTTATGGTCAGATTTCAATATTTTTTTTCACACCCCACAACTAAGTAAATTTATTATACTTTAAGCGGATTTCACAGAAAACTAATGAAAATTACGGATTTATTGAATATTTATTTATGCCACTAGAAATTCTCCATTTACACTACTACTGCATTGTAGGTGCAGATAAAAAGTTACAAAGTACTCACATATGGTGCTACCTTGATGTTAAATTAACTGCTCGATATGTTTACCACGAACTTCTACAACCTTTTTTCAGTCTAGGACGGAACTCATCTATGGCTTTATTGATTTGTTCTTGTGGTAGCTCATCCCATTTTTCCAGAAGAAGCTGTCGTAAATGAGCGACATTTCTTACTTTGACCCGATAAATTCTCTGTGATAAATTTTCCCAAAGGCCGTAATCGACAGGATTTAAATGAGGACTGTTTGGTGGCAAAATTTAATACCGCTACCTGGTATTCTTTTGATATCTCCTGTTTTATCGATTTTCTTTCGAAGCTTGTCCAAACCTCCTGCAGTTGGCTTACGTTAATTAAAATTGCTTTAATTATCAACTTGAACTTATGATTAGCAAGATTTTTCTGGAATATTCGCCATAAATCCAATTTCTCAGCTAAGATGCTAAAAGATGGCATACAAACCATAAAATTACCTAGTACTAACATACTAAACTTTCATGGTTCTATGTATCGTATTTGTAGAGATATGAAGGATTTAAAAGGTCTCCCTTTTTTTTTTTGACGACCCGACAATGCAGTAGTAGTGTAAATAGAGAATTTCCAGTGGCATAAAGAAATGTTCAATAAATCCGTAATTTTCATTAGTTTTCTTTGAAATCCGCTCACCCTATAGGAAATATACTTAGTTGTGGGGTGTGAAAAAATATTGAAATCTGACCATAACTTTGGATTTTACAGCCAAAGTTCGAGGTCTCCCTTTTTTTTTGCCATATATATATATATATATATATATATATATATTATATATATATATATATACACACACACACAAACTCAGAATGGTCCCCTGAGAAACTTATATGTTAAACACAGACCGTGCATGGAACAAGGAACTCTTCTGGAAAATTAAATCCACTATAGTCCGAATAAGTAATGGTAAATGACAAATACCATAGTTTTTCTTTTTCATGATGCAAGCCCGACGTGGGCAACGGGTCTCTCGCAAAGAGGTCCCATAAATATAGCTTCCCTCACCAGCTATCTGCAAAGCAGACAGGATCCAGCTTTGGGACATGGATCTAGGGTTTAAAGCAGCCTAGCCCTGCTACATTTAGATTTAATTTAATTTTCCCAGAAGAGTTCCTTGTTCCATACAACAATTTAGAAACTATAAAATTATGTAATAATAATAATAGGCCCTATTTCCGATTAGGGCCTAGTTTATCCCTGAATCATTATAAGCATCATTTCATAATGATATTGAACGCAAACTCTAAAAGGCCTAAAACAAAATGTAGAAAATAATTTAACATGTCTCACATTTATTATATAGTAAATATACATATACTGGATATTGTACTTAAATCAGGTGTATGCAAAAGCCTTCAACAGAGATTTGGTGTGTTATGTTCTTTTCCAAAATTGACAGGTTCGTCAAATCGCGAAACTACATTGATCTTGCAACGACATTATTCTTTAGACTACTGAAAACACATTTTTAGAAGAATTAGTTCATTTTTCCGGCTACATGCGGAAGGTTATTGCATCAAAACAGGGGAAAGAAAGCTTGTCCCAAAGAAGGGTGACCGCTCTCAATCCTCCGACTATCGTCCAATTGCTTTGATTTCTCGCATTTCTAAAGCTTTGGAATCTATTCTTAATAGGATAGGACGGCTCTAACTGCATGCCTCCTCCTTCATGGAGAGCACCATACCAAACTTTCTACCTATTTTCATTCCTTGGATCTTTTCGGTTTGGTGGATTGCTACAGATTTTTGCGAAACTTAACAAATCAATTAGTTTGCTATTTGAAAACACACTTGTTTACATTTGTAATGTGAGGAAATGTCTAATTACGAAGAAAAAGGGTATGTTTGCGGAACATTTATATATAGCAAAACCCCCATAAAGTTAAAAAATAATGCGCTTCACAAAAAATAATTGAAAATAATACAATACCTTTATTTACATATTTTATCCTAACTTGTCAAATAGCAACCTAATTTTGTAACTTAATTAAACCTAACCTAAATAAACTTAACCTAACCTAACATCTAACCTTGTTAAACCAAAACTAAAGTAACGAACCTCAGACGAAACCTACCTTTTACTGCGCATACCGAATTCTGACATCGCCAGGTTGTATTGCAATCGATTAATTTAACAACTGTTTGATGATGCCCTGTACATTCTTTCTCTTTTGGAATTATACCATGCTCCTGAAGAATTTTTACGGCATCTAACTCAGTTTGTAAGGTTGTAAAATTTATATTAAACTGAAATACATAAAAAAGAGTGAAGCACAAAACAAAACAAAACAATAAACATTTCCCTAACATGAAAATGTCAAAAAAGTATTTTCAGATAACAAACTAATTGATTTGCTAAGTTTGGCAAAAATCTGTAGCAGTGCGCCAAACCGAAAAGACCCTGTAGCAGTGCACCAAACCGAAAAGACCCCATTCTTTTTCTGTCGAACTGTCTAACGCAAGGGTTAATCAGTATTTTCAATCTTTCATCTACTCAACCGGTCAACTGTGGAACAATCTTCCTTAATCCATCTTTCGCCATGTCTATGATCTACAATCTTTCAAACGTAGAGTGTCCAGGCATCTCGAAACTCCTGGACCTTGATTTTGGCTATCTTCTTCTTCTATGGTGAAGCGTTTTTGCGGGCTTCCGCCCTTGGCCCCTACTTCCTGCATAAAACAATACGTACACCTCTCAGCTGTTTGACCCACATCCGAAAATATGGAATAACTCAAACATTTCCCAATGTCGAAATAGCTCTCTGGATTTATCTGACATTGCCAGCTGCAAACACAGAAGGAGAAAGGTCATTTTCAGTGATGAAGAGTGAAACATGAATTGCGCTCCACTGTTGCTCAGGAAAAATTGTATGACTCGTCTCTTTTGATAACTGAATGTGATTTAATTGGAACTCTAAATTTTCAGGTCACTGATGATTTTGCCAGCGCTAAATCAAGGAGGAAGGCCATGTAACCCCATACGCATTACTTTTACTCTTTGGTGGTTTAAATCTCATGTTTTAGTCAGTAAGTACTTAGTATTAACCCATTAGTGCTCACTGGTAGAATTTCCTACCGGCAAAATTGTTTGTCATTATTGCATCACTTTTGCTTGTATTCACGTGATCTTCGGTATGAGGCATTCATTTTAGGTCACAGCCTTAGCTTCTATGATATTTTTAATGTCACTGAGCCAGACTCTGCTTTCGTAGTATAAAATTACAGTAAGTTAGATTTAGTCTTTATATTTCCACACCTTCATTTAAATTAGAATAAGTGATACGAAACACACAAGACATACCCACGCAGTGGGTATACAGGCACGGATACAAGGGGGAAGGGGATTTAGGATTTGTCATACCGGTGTCATGTAAATATTGCCAGCCCAATAATATTTAAGATTCTGAATTATTAGAATACGAGATGTCATTCAGGTTAAAGTTAGAGGAGTTAAGCCCCTGCGCATACCCCCTCCCACACCTGGTATACATCAGACTACTTTAAATTTCATAAGTTTCCTTCATCAATTTTTCCTTTTATGCTGAAGTATTGTTATGCTAAATCAAAATGATCTGCGTCTATATTGTCAACAGTACTTTTTAGGTCACAGCCTAGTGGTATTAACCCTTTTTTTTATCGTTTTATGCGCTAGAATACACTGATGATACTCCGTTCCTTGGTATTTGCCACTCTAAACATTTGATTTATCATTTTGAATTTTATTTAATAAATATTTTGTTTAAATAGTCGTTAATGCTAAAAAAATACATCATCATGAACTTATCGTCCGTAAACAAATACCAATCGGTGGTTTCACTCCCCAATTCGTGATATTCCATAATAATGAACGAGTCGAGTTATATCTTTTCTTTGCTATCAATACTGGAACCATTAAAGCCTAAGCCCGCGGCCCCGCACACATATAATTTCTCTGTCTATTTTATGCCTTTGATCGGAGAAGTTAACATAAATTTTAGTTTTCACATTTGCATTGAGATTTAATCAGTAGCTACAAAAATTCTTTGCCAAATAAAGAAAACATAGTTTGTGAATAACTCACCGAGTTTGACAATTCATTCACAATAACTGTGAAATAAATTATATTTATAATACAATACTTTATTTCAAGCAACATAATTATTGCTACGACACTATTAAAAGCATAAAATATATCTATATATTTGAGAGCAATCGTCAAATGAACTCTGTTTATACAAATTGGTAAAAGTAATACCAGTGGTGGGCACGCGCAACGATTTTTGTAGCGCCGCAACCGCAACCGCAACTCTGCTGAAATAGTTGCGTCGCACGCGCAAGCGCAACCCTTTTCAAAAAGTTGCGCCGCAACTGCCCACCTTTGAGTAATACGATCAACCTTGCAGAACCTCCACCAACAACTTATTTTACAAATACTCTGTAGGAATAATATTGATGCTCCAAATTTTCGGATGACGACATAAAACCATCTGAAAACAAACTGTTGAAAATAGGCAGTTATGAGACATTGATAAGAGGAACTGCTTCTTCCGGAGTGACTTTAACTGGATCGGTGTTCCTCTTCAGTTGAAGGAAGCAGAGCCATTTTCCATTTCTAAGAGGAAATTGATGTCCATTTTTGTTCAGAAATATTCTTTACAGTCTTCAATAGTGTAACTAAAATAAAAAGGAAAATACAACAAAGTGGGGAACTAGGAGCTAGGAGGAGGAAGGATTGACTCTGAAACTAAGTTATACGCGGGTTCGAGTCCCACTAGGTCTTAGTTTACAACTTTATTGCCTTTAACTTTTACATTCTTCAGTATTTTGAATTTTTAATGGACTCCCGCGATTCTGGTGTCTTTCGGGCTATTGCTAATCTTAATGAATTATTGCAAAGTGTCTCCGTTCTTCTTCATTTTATAGTATTTAGCTGCATTTCTTCTTTAGTTGTTATTTACTGAAAAATAGTTTCACTTAAGACTATTCTACTGCAGTTATTCATATATTTAGTATTGATGTTTGTATATAGTTTGTTATCTTGTCCGATAACTGTTATCTAGAATTTTAAAGAGCTTCATTCCAACTATTCTTTTTATACATTTGTGAAATAATGTTGGTCAAAGAATAAAATCTGCGGAAGAAAACTGAACATTTCGTAAATCAACAATAATTCCTAATTGGTGGTAAAATAATATGACCAATAAAACAAATTAATAACAATTGAAAGAACAGTGTACTTGACATACAATTTTTTTGGGGGGAGTGGGGTGGGGGGAACTATTTTTTCATAGATTTTATTTCTTAGAAATTCATGTATTGACAAATATAGCTGAAACTCACATTATGTAGACTAATATAAGATATATACCTTACAGACCCTTAGATATATATATATATTATAAACTACTAAACTGAAAAATAACTTTGAAACTGTAATGAAAAAATGTCCTACTGTACCCCTAATCGGGCACAGTGGAACAGCCACTGATGCAGAGTAGGACAAATTAAAAAAATGTTAAGGAGGTCAAAGTTAACATCGAAGTGCAAGCAGGAATTTTGTCGTTTTGTCTTACTAAAGAATTTAGGAGTAGGCAAGATTAACTTAACATCTTCAAGCCTGAGAGATGTTATGTCAGGAGCTGAAATTCATGGTTATCATAGATTCATAGGGAAGGGTTTTCTTTGGAAGAACTTGTAAGCTTGATGAAATACTGCATTACCCGGACAAAAAGCTTACTCGACATCCATCCTGATGGATTTGCTAGGCCAAGAGTTCCAGGGAAGGCTTCGTTGATCATATGAGTCTTATAGTGCAAACGAGCGAACGCCATAGCAGGAGGAATAGTACTACCAAGGGCATTAATTATGCAACATGTGGTAACCAAAGTTCCTCTCTCAGTACTTGTTGTCTGGCTCACCCGCTTAATGCCTTTTTACGTAATGACATTTTTCGGTTTCTGCACCATAGATGTAAATGTTTCATCAAGGTTAGAAACCCTAGATCCATCCGCCAAAGATTTACACTTTCCATATGCTTTTCTGAGCTTGTCAAAGAATATCTTGATGTTGTGCTTATTGAAAGCAGATGACCCTGAAAGACTTTCCTAATGCTGAGCTCAGGATGTCTTCTCACGAAACTGTATAACCAATCTTCACCTGCCATTTTTGTTTCATTCCATGAGTTAAGAATAGATTTTTGTTTTTAGTGGCCATTTGAAATGCCAAGCGACGACTGTCCTTTGTTGAGAGACCATAGTTCATTTTTGAGCAAATGATTAGATATTCCTCATCAGGTGTAAAAATTAATCGGCATGCGTAGATGGGTCGCATTCAAACAACTTCACTCTTCAACGTTCTTGACTTTCTGGACATATCTACAAAAAAAATAAGTTGTAACTGTGATCCATGCTGGATAGGTCTTATTAGAACTTAATCTTTGTGTTATGTATGATTAATGTAAAAATACCGAGCGCTTCACAACAAAGCGCTAATAAGGGCATGAGACAGACGGACGCAAGTGACGACATTAGCGCTTCGGCCTTGGGCCGAGGGCTAAAAACGTGTTAAGTATTCTTCAGTCATTATCTTACCTGTGAAGATTATTCCGAGCGACACCCTTCGGTGAAGCTGGTTTCCTGTTGCTAGTGCCCATCATTACCATGGCCACAGCTTCCCTCATGGACTCCTCCGTAAACAGACCGTTGTCAGTTTTTGTTTCTCCATTTCTTGGCATGATTTCAGCTCTGGAAACGGATGAGAAGACAAAATTAGCTTATGATTCGTCATTTTCTTGCCGCCTTCATATCATATCATGATATCATTATTTAAAAAAATAATGTTTGCCTGTCTTTTACATATTCTTATAATTGTAATGTTAATCTATAATGATATTGTATACTGCTATAATACATCATGAAACCCTTATGATAAAAGATATACAGTTTAATGAACCGTAAAAAGTGTGTGGTATAGTGGGACTAGGACAGTGTCCCACTGTACCCCAATGTTGCGTGTACCACTGTGCCCCACCTATCCCCTATAATAATATCACCAGCGTTGGTAGTTCGGTGGGCAACGTCGTTTCAACTTAGTGAAGACACTGAGGTCGAGGGTTCGACTCTCGACGGTACTTGTATAATAATAATAATAATAATAATAATAATCCGGGAGTTAGCGCAATGAGCCGCATTGATTGGCGTGAACGCTGTGCCAGTTTCTGGCCCTCCCGACTAATAATTATAATATCTATTATATAATAATATCTTATATTTGAAATTATCTTTGGTATTATTTTTATAACTTATTTCTTATTAATATAAATATTGTGTTACTGTAACATAATATAAAGCAACAAAGTGTTCGTCTATCTATCTATCTATCTATCTGTCTGTCCATTATTATTACTGAACTATAATTATTTTGATCAGGTATCTCACTTTCCATCTTTGGATAAGATCAAATTTTGCACTTAAGGATCCATGGATTATTCACGTATGGATCAGTATCGTAAAATGAAGCTCAACAATATTTGTTAATTTATAATTTATAATGTATGTATATATATATATATATATATATATATATATATAATATATATAGTATTCCCTCATTTTCATTATATTAGCAATTCTTTATCGTATACGATCTTTAATGCTCTTTTAAAGTGTTTTCGTGACTGAATATGACGAGTACTGAGTATGACGAATACAATCTTGCTTTCAATTAACTAATGTTTAAAAATAAAATGTAATAATAGGGTTTTTAACCTCTTCCGTATCATCTAAGGGCGTATAACGGAGGGGACCACTTACGGCTTTACGTGAGAGCCGAACCACGGGTCACTACATCATCATCGCTTAACTTTGTTGATCGACGGGAAACCGTTGTTTAGAAAATACGAAACGTAATAAAAATATTATTTATTATATCTTTATTTTCTTAATTAATTATTTTTTTATTGAAAATCTTCCCATAAAACTAAACTTAATAACTTATTTTTAAATTAACATCTATTAACAGCGTAACAATACAGTCCTAATTCAGGTGATTAACGCTGAGGGCAGAAATAGCGTTTTTTTTTTAATAGCGATCACTCGCTATTTTTGGACTCTTGCATTTATCTTTAAGGAAGAATTTCTTTCAATTAATGGTCAATTAATGTATATTAAATTAATGTACAATTATTTTTGTAAATAATTAGGAAAAGTAATGGCGCGAAATTAGTTAAATGAGGTTAAAAACAGGAAAAAAGATAAGTAAAAAATACAGACATTGAGGTTTATAATACGTATGAAAATGTTTACATTCAACTCGATCAATTTCCTATGAAACTATGTTTTACCTATTAATTAATATGAGAGCCCAGTAAAGCCAAGAGTTTAAAGACCGAATTTATAAAATAAATGTAAATATTTCTAAAATTGTTGTACAGTATATTCTGCGTTAGAATTATTACCCCCCCCAAAAAAAAAATTATCAATAGATATTTTTTATATTCTCCAGTTAAGTTATATTGTAAACACAGTTCAAGTATTTCAAAAACTTAAGTTACTCGTTAAATTTATACCCAGTTAAATTTATACCCAATTATATGAAAAGGACTTACGAAGGATTATCTTTATATTTAAATTCGTAAACAACTTTCGTATAAACAACTTCTCAGGATTATTCTTATTCAGATATATTATAAATCCTTCAATCTTATATGGAATCCTTCGGATCGGAAATCCTTTACTGTCATTGGTTAAGAGTCTGGTGACGTCATTTCCCCCCGACCAAAAAAACCATCTGAGATTTTAAATTCAGATTTCGAACCAACTAATTTTTCTTCCCATGATTTAATTTATGAACACACTGTGTCAAAAACTTATATATATATATATATATATATATATGCGCCTCGGTGGTGTAGTGGTTAGCGTCGCGGAATGCGAATCCATCGGCCTCGGGATCGAGACAGGGTGACGGCAGGCGTCGCGCAGCAAACCCAGCTGTTCATCCTTCCACACAATAAAAAAAAAAATTGGTAGATAAATGGGTACCCTGGTTAGCCTAGTAGTTAAGACGCTGGGCTGCTGCTGGTGGGGACGTGGATCGGATTCCACGTTAAACTGTAGGTCTAAGACGGAGTGACAAGCTTGACCTTCGTCAGAATAAACAATTCGGGCGGGAGCTAAACTAAGGTTATAATATGTACAGGGTGTCCCGTAAGTCTGGACCCATAGGGAAAAATAATAAAATTACAAAATAGTCCAAAAATTTATTTATAATATATTTTTTTATTATTTTTATTATTATTTTTATTATTTTTTTATTATGATCTTACTCCGCTGGAGTTTTATTTGTGGGGCCACTTGAAAGCCAAAGTGTACGAGGTCAAACTTCAGAACATTTTCCACCTTAAAGCACGCATTGTGGAGGCGTGTCAAGAAATTTCTGCGACTGTGATTCAGAAAGTGCTGTCGCAGTGGAGATTGCGTCTTCAACTATGTGTGCGACACAACAGCGGACACTTTGAACAGATTATGTAATAAATTTTTGGACTATTTTGTAATTTTATTATTTTTCCCTATGGGTCCAGACTTACGGACACCCTGTATGTTAATTTGTTTATGTAAGATATTGAAACAGAAGCTGACGCACATCAAGAACAATTTTTGAAGATTTTTGCGCCAATCCGAAGCATATCTCTAGTTTCAATTTCCCTAATCCGGAATCCATGCGTGGATATCCATCTAAAATATCCTATCTACATCCAACTAAAGTATTCTATCCATATCCAGCTAAATATCCCATCCATATCCGGCTTCGAATTCATGTTCACTCATAAGCAATTAAAATATAGGTTGCTATGCTGTTACTATGTTCTATATACTATTCCTTTTTCTCCTAATACTAAACCTATTACTACTACTGATATTAATACTATTACTATCATGTACTACTAATACGCTAATACTAAGGAAAAAAAAAATATATATATATATATATGAAGAAGGGACACGCCATTTAAGTAATGTTGATGCGGTATCTAGTTTTCAAGCATAACTAGTTTAGGATCCTCCAAAATGTATTGATCTGACCTTAAAAAGCGATTTGCAGCTTCATAAAAATGGTATTGAAAAAAATAAGTAATTTTAAATGAGGAAAAAGAAGATATATAAATAATTATTAAAAATAAATAAATTAAAAAATAAATAAATAAATAAATAAATAAATGGGAACAATTTGGTTTTACGCCTTTATTGATTCGCAACACGTTCATACTTGTTGATTCTTGCATTAATCGTCGTGGTGGACAATTTGATCGCTTCCGATCAGTGAGATTCTTTCACAAATACGTACGCCTTCCCTGATGACCTACCCGCCCACTTTTTTTTTGAGCAAAGGTCACCTGACCCCTTATACGAACACGGGTGGGTCATTCGGTTCAAGGATGACCAAACTGGAACTATCATTATATAAAGGAGAGGAAAAATAACGAAATTGTCCATTCCTTCGCTGTCATCTTCAGTGCGAAGAATAGTTCTGAAAATCCTCAGCGTTAAACATGTTCAAATCAGTAAGTGTTTCTCTTAACAGCAACTGATTATATATATATATATATATTATATATATATATATATATATATATATAATATATATATATATCATGTAAATTAAAACAACCCCCTTCTTAGTACTCCCAGAAAATAAAATGCTTTACTAGACCACATCATTTATTTTGTCCCCACAAACTGGCTTCAAATTACGGGCATTATAAACTACAGTATATATATATACCCGACAGCAGCAGGAGGTTACCCCGTAATATTAAAATTCACTCCAGAATGAAACACTTAAAATGATATAGTTGAACTTCCTATAACAACACCAACCCCAATAATAATAATAATAATTCAGCCAAATTTTAATATAATTCAAGTTAAGGATTTCTTTACCAAATTTACAATTTTACGATTAATTTAGAATTACGATAATTAATAATTGATAATCGAAATTCTCTCTTTAATTATTAAGTGTGAATACCTCAGTAGTTTATTGGTCATAAAATGTTTTTTTTTAAAACGCTAAAAAAAAAAAATACCACACTTAATTTCGTTTTTTCCTCCCACATTTTAACCCTACAAAAATTTAGGATATTTAGTTTTGCGTTAAATTAACTTTATATCCTATAATACGTTTAACATTATAACAATTAACCCAAAATATTATATTAATATATTATATATATATATATATATATATATATATATATATATATATATATATAATGCTAATTTCGAATTTTTTGGGAGCAGGTAATCCTTTTGGCAGTGTTGGGAGTTTGTTTCGCGCAGCATTTTAGCAGCTTTAGAAAACCCCATTTCCCGCGCCCCAACAATTCGTGCCCCCTGCGAGATCAGTAGGTCCAGTGGTGCGATTGCTGAGGTATGAAAGTGAGGGACCCCGAGCTGATGGATCGTATTTCTTCGAGTAAGTCCGATTTTACTTCAACGTACGACGTTTACGCTAGACCCGCTATGTTCTTGGACATATAGCTTAACGTATATATACACACATTAAAAATATATTACATTTGTAGGAAAAAAAAATGTAAAACTATTAAAAAATATGAAAATAAAAACCCACTCTAATAGACAGAGTGAAGTTTTTTGCATGTAAAACTATTACTAATTATTAATTTTTGGTGCTTTTTCAAAATTTCATTTTTGGGATTTCCTACCCCCGCGTAACTATATTTTATATTAAAATGTATGTATACCACGTTATCTGTTCTTATAAAATATAACATATAATGAGTGTGTGTGTGTATTATATAATATATATATATATTATTGAATTTAACATTTAACCGAACGTGTTTGATTATGGAATTGAACATGTCTTAAACACGTCCTTTATTCAATTTGATTATTTTTGGTTAAATTTTGAAATTTCTTAAGAAAACTATAAATTCATAAGTTAATTTTAACTGTTGCAAAAAAAGTAATAAAAATAATTAATAATTGTTATATCCAATTATTATTAATTGTGTAAAAAAATATTAGGACGAATATAAAAAATATTTAAAATTACGGGAATCGATTTTAATTAATTAATTAATTAAGTCATTATTTGTTGTTATATCTTTAATAATTAAGTTAATTCTTAATTTAATATCATTTTTGATTGATTTCAGCTTCGCGAGTGAAGATGGCATAAGCCGAAATGAACAAGGAAGATTGAAGGCCCCAGACACTTACGAAATCACCGGAGCTTACAGGTAAGTCCTAGAAATCATTATACTAGTACACTAATTACTATATGTATATTATACCAGTATACCAATATATATATATATATATACCCAGAAAATTGGGTATAAAACTTTTTCAGAAACATTTTAATTTAAAAATCTATTATTTATTTCTTTTTAAATAATTTTAAACCAACTTTTTTAAAGTTATTATTTCATTCTACTTTTAAATTTAAAATTTACAGTTTCTTAAAAAATATAAAAGTTCCCCATTTACACATTTATAGAAAACGGAAACTTTTTGTCTTTTTTCAGTTTCACGGCGCCTGATGGTACTCCCGTACGAGTTTCCTACATTGCTGATGAACTCGGATTCAGGGCTGATTCACCAAATCTGCCTGTTGCACCCCCTGCACCTCCTCATTCTCTTGCCCAGATCAGGGCAGCGGAGCAAGAGTTCGCAAGGTTTGTACACACAAACAAAATTGTTTCAAAGTGAAACCGGTAAATAATACGTAGGATAATATATATGTAACAAGCGTAATATATAATATGTAATATATAATAATATAGGCCCTATAATATATATATATATATATTATAGAATCTAAATATAGGTTCATCATTATATAAAAATATATAAAAAAAATTACAGTTCCTCATCAATTGACAGTTATAAAGTCTCCGTAATTGGAAGGGTAACTCAGAAAAATTGAATTTTATTAGATATTACAATATCCCACGGCTTTGGTATAGTTTCCTTCTCACGTGATAGCTGTATAAGTTATTTTTTTTCTTTTTCTTTTCCAGGAAGGGACAAACCTTCAGAGGTTAAAAGATTTCCGTGGTGGCTCAGATGGACCAGAATGGCTTTTAAGATGTACCGACTTCATTTTTTTTTTTTTTTTTTTACTTCAGGTTTTTGGAAAATATTAAATATGTAGTTAAAAGCACTTAAATTTTTTAATTAAAAACTTTATAAAGTTAATTTTAAGATGGACGTTACAATAATATTGGATAATTTTTGAAAAAAAAATTAAAAACATTTTTTGGTTTTATTTTTCTTTCATGAAAAATTGCTGCGGATTTTTAAAAAATAATTTAAAATAAATTAAAATGCCAAGAATGATCCAAATTGATAGATAAAGTATGGTTTATCTATCATGAAAAGGTAGACAAACGTATCTAAAATGTGTTATCGGTAATGGATACGTAATAAAATTTGGCTCCTGTTTGGGTAAGATATCTTACATGCTTCAGACGCGTGATGCGATACTGTTTTATCATTGCAAGACGAGATGATTGTCATCGCTTAGCTAAAGAATTCGTATCCACCCGAAGAGGATGCCAGTGGGCATCGAAACTGTTGTGGAAATAAACTCTGTCTATTAAGGAGACAAGCCCAAACTATTCAGAAATGAATATCGTAATGAAATAGCTTCGAGTTTCGGTCGGAAGCTCCCCAGGAAGACATAACCATCCTGGCTGCTCCTCAGAAATACATAACCTTCCTGGTTGTTCCCCTAGATTAGGTGAAAGACTCCAGCTTCAACAGTTTACGTGGATCGGTTTAAACAGAAACCAAAAAGAAAAAATATATATTTTTTCTGCTCCCAATTATGAAACATTATTATTATATCAGTTTTTTGGGTTCACAACATCATCTTGGAGAATCCGGAATTTCTTTTTAATCTCACATTTCATTATCTTAATTCGCATTTATGATTATGTTTATACTGCCATACATTGCCCAACACGCGCAGTAAGAAAGGTTACAGTCCCCATATTCTTTAACGAGTAACCAAATCTGATCAGTGATCATAATCTGATCTAACTGATAGCAAAAACATGGTCAGAAACTCGGTTTCATTACGAGAGATATAGAGTGCATACACGCAAGTTTATCATTACATACAGTATACACGCAAGTTTATCATTGCATACAGTATACACGCACGTTTATCATTACAGTATATCTGAACTGCATCCAGTTGGAAAATTTTAGTGGGTGGAAAAATTATGCTAAGATCTTACGGGATAAAATAATTAAACCCTCTAATTAACTGATAACTTTACTCTTATTACCGTACATATGCTAAATCTTATCCTATAAAGATAGTTTCATTACAGTAAACAAACAAGTTCAATGCTTCGACCGAACTATCGACTTTTCTAATCAAAGTATAATCGACATACAAATAAGGTTAGAAACTAGAAGACCTTAAAACTCGTCCTAAAGAGAGTTAAGAATCATTTGAAGGGTTAAATATAAATTTGAATGAAGTAGATTAGCAAGTATAAAAACGTAATTAAAGGAAGTAGAGTGGAAATTACTACTTCGCGAAAAAATTCAGAAGAAATATTACTTATAGTAGAAAACCAAACCAAACCCCTATCGGTGAAACATGTTCCAAAGAGACAATAAAGAATATTTTAGCTTTGTTGTGAGAGGACAAAGACCGTTCAACAAGTTGCCCAAGGAACTACGAAACACGATTGGTGGAATAGTGAAAATCTTCAAAAGACTAAACGTTTGGTTCAGAACAATACCTGATGAGATGGAAATACCTGACTATGTGAAATGGAGAGCGCAAAAAACAACAACTCTACTTCAAGAGGCCAACTCGAGAGGAGGTGCAACAAGCCTGACTTCCGTGAAATGAGGGAATCATCGCACGGAACACCTAAACGGTTGAAAGAAAAGGTGTGTGTGTGTGTGTGTGTGTGTGTGTATATATATATATATATATATTATAGCGCTCATAAGTATTCGTACATATAAATATTTCAGCTATATTCGTCCATATCTTTTGTATCATGCATTGGATAGTTATGAAAAGTTTATCGTTCTTATATATATATATATATATACAGTATATATATATATATATACACACACACACACACACACATAATAATATATATACTGTTCAATCAGTGCCCAAAGAACTAAGGAACACGAGTGGTATAGTAGCAGAATCTTCAAAAGAAGACTAGACGCCTGGCTCAGAACATTTCCAGATGAGCCGGGAGTACCAAGCTATGTGAAGTGTAGAGCACAAGTAACCAACTCTTTACTTCACCAGGCCAACAAGCCTGACCTTCGTGAAATAAGGAATCATCGCACGGAACACCTGAAAGGTTGAAAGGAAAGGTATACTCGTATATACATATACAGGGTGTTTCAGGTCGACCCTAGAAATACCAAATACAAATTCCGCTAATTTCCATATTTCTAGGGTCGACCTGAAACACCCTGTATATAAGCAAATTTTCAATCCCCACACCAGAACTCCTTCCTTAACTCCATTTGTGGGCGGCTACCACCATTCCCAACCTTCTCCCGCCTCCCACACCTAACCTCCTACAGCGATCATGTGGTTTTGTCGACCTTCTTGCGGGTATACTACTGTAAACATCCTGTAGAAAGTACAGCTTTGAGTTTGTTTCTTTATATGCAAATGTCTAAGGTCTCTCTCTCTCTCTCTCTCTCTCTCTCTCTCTATATATATATATATATATATATATATATATAGGTAACTTCAGCCTGAGCATTGACAGGGTGAGTGGTCAGCCAAACCCAGAACCAGAAACTGAGAGCGAACTCAGAGCCTCATTGACCATAATCCGACAGGAAGACCACTGAACAACAAAGAACCTTAAAAATAAAGATAGACGCTTAGCAATGATAAATAAAAACACTTATTAACATTGCGAGGAAAGTACGAGTAATTCCTTTATCCAGTTGAGAATTGTCGGAAACGCCATGAATACCTGGCTTCCGGACTCGAACGAATACAAACAATGGTCCTTCACACATAACATAGACAGGAAAACAAAGGTGTTCTGTCTGGAATTATTATTAATAATAATAATAATAATAATAATAGTATTAATAATAATAATAATAATACTTACGAGCTGAATTAAATTATAAAGAATTACAATGGAGAATTAGTGAAATCGTAACGATAGAATAAAGAAAAGATAAAGTGAGGTAGTGAAGGTTTTCCGTTTTTTATTCCAAGTTGGGTTTTTTGGGAGGTTATTCTACCTTGGAAAGTTCTCTTCTTTAAATTTTATTCAGCCTTTAACTATTTACGGAAGCCTCGTTATTGCGTTGACTCCCTTTTTGCTTGGCATTGCTGCTGATGCGGAATGATGATTTCTACTTAAGCTATGAATGAATTGACTGATTAATATATATATATTTTTTTTATTTTTTTTTTTCCTTTATTTTTTTTCCCCGCCGATTCGTACCTAGTGTGGTACATATCTCAGCGAGGCAGTGGGTGAGTGGTGTTACTGATTTGGGGATGATATACCAGGAGGGGTGTAGTGTTCAGTTATTGGGGAGTGGGTATGGGGCCTGGTCTCAGACCCGTTGAAACAGGTGGGAATAAGTGAGGAAACGGGAAATCGCTTCCTCCGAAAAATGGGGGCCCTCAGCGAGCATGAATTGTAGACGCTCGGGTATGGGAGTTTCGGCCAAGTGAGGGAAAAATCTACAACGAAGAGCGGACAAGTTTGGACATTTGACCAGTAGATGTACGATAGTGATGGGAGTATGACAGGTAGGGCAGAGCGGGGCTGGCGATTTAGCCATTAGGTGACCATGAGTAATGCGTGTGTGTCCTATGCGGAGACGGGCTATAATCACTTCTTTATGTCGGGACCGGTGGAAGGAGGAGGCCCAGTATCCTACTTGAGGTTTGATCTTATGAAGTTTGTTTTGTGTGGCCTGGTCCCATTCCCATTGCCAGATGGAACGGAAATGGGAGCGGAGAGTCGGGAAGAAGTCGGTGAAAGGAAGAGGCCGGTAGTAAGCAGGCCGACTTTGCCGTGCGGTCCGCCTCCTCGTTACCCTGGATGCCGACATGTGCCGGGACCCAGCAGAAGGCGATTGTCTTGTGTCGGAAGGCTGTTAAAAAATGGAAAATTTGCTGGATGGTACAGACTAGCGGATGAGGGGGGTTACATCTCTCTAGGGAGAGAAGTGCGCTTTGGGAATCTGAATATATAACGAAAGAGTTGGCAGAGTGAGTGCGCACTATGTCTAGGGCCTCCTTAATCGCGAAAAGTTCAGCCGAGAAAACGGAGGTCTCGTGGGGCAAGCTGACGCCTCGAGAAAGTGGTTCGGTCAGTATCACCGCTGAAGCGGCCGCACCAGTCTCCGAACGGGAACCATCTGTATAAATGGCGACTGTGTCCGGATGTTGGGTTGCATGTTCACGGAAAAGTGACCTGTATACCGTAGCACTCGTTGTATTCTTCGGTAGAGCACACAGGTCCCTGCAGAACTTAATAGGGGTGAGGAGCCAGGGGGGGGTAAATGTTGTATGAAATGGGGATAATTGAGGGGACAGGCATGTTAGAAAAGTCAAGGAAAGAGCGGACCTCTTCAGTGAAGTGCCAGCTCCGTCCCTGGGGTGGGAGTTCAGAAATCGCCGCGCATACAAGCGAAGAGGGTAGTCTCTGTGCACGGAGGTATGTCATCATGAGGAGCAGACGCCGTCGGAGGGCGAGAGGGAGGTAATTGCAATCCACTTGAAGGCTGGAGGCTGGAGAAGAGCGGAAAGCACCAGTGGCGAGGCGGAGGCCCCTATTAAGGACTGGGTCCAAGATACGGAGGCAGGTGTGGAGGCTGAACCGTATACTACACTGCCATAGTCCAGCTTCGACTGGACCATGGAAGTGTAAAGACGAAGGAGAGAGGGTCATCCTGCACCCCATGTGGTGTGGGAGAGGTGATCTAGTAGAGCGAGGGGACGCTGAAGGGACTGCTTCAGTTGTTTGATATGAGGAACCCAGTTGAGCCTTCGGTCTAGAATCACGCCCAAAAATCGCGTGGAGGGTACCACCTCAAGAGGATTGCCGTATAGCGTGACAGAGGGAACAGGAAGGGTTGCGGGTCTTCTTCTGCTGAAAAGCATACACTTGGACTTCGGGGTGGAGAGGCGGAAACCCACCGATGTCGCCCACCTTTCCACCCGGTAGATGGCGAGCTGAATTTGTCGTTGAACTACGGACGGCTCCCGCCCTGCAAAGTAGATCGCAAGGTCATCCGCGTAGATGGAAGAACGGATGTTGGGTGGAAGACATTTTGAGACTGTGTTCATGACGATGGAAAAGCATAGAACACTGAGGATGCTTCCCTGTGGGACCCCATCCATCTGCACGAAAGTGTCTGAGAGACTGAGCCCACCCGAACTTTAAAGGTTCGGGAGGATAGGAAGCCCCTGATGAAGGTCGGCATGGCTCCTACGAGCCCTAGACTTTGGAGCTGTCTAAGGATTATTGTCCGATGAGTTGTGTCGTAGGCCTTTCGATGTCAAAAAATATTGATAGGACGAATTGTCCACTGTCGAATGCATTCTGTATGTCACGGCTGAGAAGCAGGAAGGGGTCAGTGGTGGATCGAAATTGTCTGAAGCCGGACTGGGTAGCCGGGAAGGAATTACTATTTTCGAGGAAGAACGATAGTCGCGTCGCGACCATTTTTTCAAAAATTTTGCAGGCACAACACATTAGGGCAATTGGTCTGTAGTTGTGGGATCGAGGGAATCTTTGCCTGGTTTGGGGATAGGGATTACGTAGGTCTCCCTCCACCGTGAGGGAAAGGTGCCCTCTATCCATATGCGGTTGTATAGTTCTAGTAGGAAATTTTGTAAGGTGGGGTGGGATGTGCTGTATCATGCTGTAGGAAATACCGTCCGGGCCAGGACAAGGGGATCGTCGCGAGGCCAGTGCCGCCTGTAGTTCACGCATGGTGAACAGTTGGTTGTAGGAGCTGTCTATGGACGGTGAAGAGCAGCTATTTTTAGGGGCGGGTACGGGGGAGCTAAGTGCAGAGGAAGAAACGGCGGCAAAAGTAGAGGCTAGATGGTTTGCCACTGATTTTGGCTCGTATAGGAGTCCGTCGTTAGACCGGAGTACCGGGAGTCGGGAGGGGACATGTTGCCTCTCGACGCCCCGTACCTTCTTCCAGATGGTAGCCGAAGGTGTGGTGGTGGTGACACCGGATACAAAGGCACGCCAAGAAACTCGGCGCGCTGTCTTCATTGTGCGGCGGGCGATGGCCCTGGCCCGCTGCATCTCTGTGCGATGGATGGGAAGTCGCGTACGGTAGAACCGTCGAGTAGCCGTCTTCTTGGCGCATACGGCCTCCGTGCACTCTGGGGTCCACCAAGGTACCCGTCGGGCGCGGGGGTAGGTGGAGGATCGCGGGATGCTAGAGCGCGCAGCCGCTACCACGTTTGATTCGAAGTATGCGATACACTCATCGGAGGATGGGAAGTTGGCAGGTGTTCGCGTTGTATATGTATCGTCGTGGAAGCGGGACCAGTTAGCTTTTGCAGTAATCCATTTCTCCAGTACACGAACGGTCTGGTCGGGCTAATTAAGCGTGAGTTGAACTGGGAAATGATCACTTCCATAATCCTCTTGGAGGACTTGCCACGAGAAATCTAGGAGGGCATCGTTCGATACGAAGGACAGGTCTATACAGGATGGAGTGCAAGTGGTGGCATGGTAGAAAGTAGGAGAGCCATCATTGAGGCACTCAAATGAGAGCTCGGTCATGATGTTGATCAGGGCCGGGGCCATATAGGTGGAGTGCGTGTCTCCCCACATGGGGTGGCGACTATTGAAATCGCCCAGTAATAGAAAGGGCCTGGGGAGTTGTTGTACGACCTCCACCAGGTCATCGCGCGAGACTTGAGTGTGTGGAGGGAGGTATATTGAACATACGGTGTACTGTCTATCCAGGGAAAGCCGGGTAGCAATCACCTGTAACGGGGATCGGATAGGGAGATTGTAGGAGGGGACTGCGTGGTGGATAAAAATGGCAGCCCCCTTTCGAGTGCAGGTAGGAGACGGGGTGGTGATGAAAGAATATCCAGTCGGGCAGGGCATGGGTCTGGTCCCCAGGATGAGTTCCTAGAGACAGATACACACCGGACGGGAAGTGGCAATCAAGGAATTCAGGCCTTCGTAATTTGCAAATATACCTCTACAGTTCCAGTGAACTATTGTAGTTTTCGGGGGATCCATTATTTGATGATGGGGGATGGGTAAAGGTATAGGTGCGAAGATGTTGGAGTGTGAAGGTAGATTTGAGGTTCGCGAAGGCGAGGGGTGAGTTAGGAGTATGGCTGGCTATCTGCCGTTCACCAGAGAAGGAATCTGTCGGCCAGTCGATCTCTGCAGAGACCGCGGGGTCGAGTCGGCCGAGCGAGACCGGAGGCGCGGATCACGGCAGCTTGGAGATTGTCGTGGGCTCCGATGGTGTAAACTTTCTTGAGCTTTTGTGTTCGGGCCATGGGGGGGCGTTTTATTTCCCGAAATGGCACCTCCCCGCCTGTCTGGGGTCTCACGACGAACCTCAGGTGGCGATAAGGGGTGCCAGAAGGACCCGGCAGATGGGAGGGAGGACGTGCTCAGAGTGGCTGACAGGGTTTGGGCCGGGGATTTTAAGGGAGCAGGTACAGTGGGGGTGGGAGGAGTGAAACAGTGTTTTCTCGAGGAGGGGAAGAAAAAATTTCGTCAGGAGGCAAGGGTAGGTCTACGAGACTCACGGGCGCAGCCGAGTTCCCCATACCATGTAGCTGCGCCAGAGCCGCATCCACAGGATCTTCGGGGGAGAGGATGTTGTCCAGATTGAATCTCGTCGTGGAGGGTGAGTCATATACTTCGGCAACTATTGTCCGAGTCAGTGGGGGTAGATTGATGGGACTTCTGCTGTGGGGTGGTTTGGTCCTCATAGGCGAAGTGGGCGGTGTGAAGGTCCGATCCGTCTTCTTAGCACTAGGGGAAGAGGGAGAGACAAATTGAAGGTCCGGAGGGTCTGGCGACTCACTCCGACGTCTCCGCCTCGTCGACTTACTCCGGGCACTAGGTTCGGGGGTGTGCAGTGTGTGCTGGGAGGGCAGGATTCGAGGTGGGTGGGGCCTGGGTGTCCTGGTCCCAGACTCCTGTTGAATCTGTGGCAGGTGAGGTGCATGGAGAGAAGGAATGGTGGAGGTACAGGAGGTCGTCAGCTCTTGCGGGGACTCCCCCCGAGAGGAATGGGGAGCACTGGTCGAAGGGGTTGTGAGCGGCAGGCCAGGGCGGCGTGCCGAGCGGACAGAGCCGAGGGCTGCAGCGTAAGACACGCCCGGTCTCACCTCCCGACTCCGCACCCTGTCTCGTGCCTCTCGGAGGGTAAGGAAATCCGCTACCTGTAGGCCTCGGACCTCCTCCTCGAACCTGAAGAACAGGCATTCTCTGGATGAAGATGGGTGTGCACCTTCACAATTGGAGCATTTGGGTGTGTTGGGGCACTTGTCTGGGTGAGCAACTTGTCCGCAACGAACACACAATTGGTGCGGCTGCCGACAAACTGAGCTAACATATCCGAACTTGTTGCATTTAAAACAACGGGTGGGGTCTGGGATGTATGGGCGGACAGAGAATTCGCATGACGTGCGGTCTCCCATACCCCATACAATACGGTCGGGAGGGACTAAGTTATTAAAGGTAAGAAGTAGACGCGGTGTGGGGGAGGGGGTACCTCCCTGTCGGGATGTGAAGCGATAGATCTTGGTGACACCATGGGGTGCGAGGTCCTCCAAGAGCTCGTTCACTGTAATTGACAATAAGCGTGTGGCATAAATAGTGCCCTGACTCTGGTTCAGGGAGGGTGTGGTGAAACGGACACCGAGCATCCAAGGACCTCAGTGATGGAGAGTAGGGCTTTCGTCTCTGTGGCTGAGCGTGATTTTATGAGGAGGGAACCATCCCTCTGCGGTCGCACATCATAACGGCTGGAGTTGCTGCGGGCTCGGATCGCCTGAAACGTCCGTTCAGAATTGGTCGGAAGGGATCCAGAGGTAGGCCGGATCTCTAGGAATTTGTGGATACTTGGAAGGGATATGGAGGCAGTAGAGTCGAAGTGGACTGGGATATCCAACTGTCGATAGGATGGTCGTGCATACCGACTTCCCCCTCCGCCGCGGGGCTCTCTCCGTGGGGGAGGGCCGACGGCGGGTGGGTGGGGGGCATACGGGGAGAGCAAGAAGCCGGGTTTTGGAGGTAAATCTTGGGTGGAACTTGACTTGCCCGAAGGCAGCTGAGGCGAGCTGAGGCGAGCTGGGGCGAGACCCCTGCTCCAGAGGGCGTACATCCAAAGGGATGTTCAGGGTACAGCCTGGGGTGGCAACGGTAGAGGAGAATGCAAGTGATCAGTTACCAAAGGGGGGTCAACCCCATTTGGATGCGGGCTTCCAGTGGTAGGGGACTCGAGGGCCTGGTTGCCCACCACCCGAGTGTTGAGAGTAGTAGTCCGAGTATTAGAAGCGGAAGTCGTTAACCGAATAGATGAAAGAGCCATAGCAAAAAAAAGATAATTTTCATCCCCCGCGCGCATCCAGCCACCATCGACTCCAACAAGGGAAAGGCGAATCGTGGGCTCACTCGGTCCCACCGCCAGTAGATGTCACGCAGGGGAGATACACCCACTCCGAGTCCCCGTGCCTACAAGGCGGCCACTCTCATCCAACGCGCGGTGAAAGATGGCAGGGACAGGGCTTGGGTTTGGTTTAATTAAGAGCGACAAGGGTGAAGGACAACCACCTCCTTCACCCAAGGTCCAATGAAAAAATCAAGTCAAAGTCCAAAACAAAGCTAAATGCGGGAAGGGAGGAAACAACAAACCGAGAAAGAGTTGGGGAAAGGAGGAGAGGGAAATATAAGTAGGAGGGTAGGAGATCAGCCAGGTCCCCAAACGGGTCCAATGGTTCACGAGGGCAGAGAAGGCCCTTGCATCGGAGGAAGATGCATTCCCCCATTGGCCATAGAGGGACGCGCCCTATAGCTCCGGACAAAGCGAAGGGATATATATATATATATATATTGGCCATAGAGGGACGCGCCCTATAGCTCCGGACAAAGCGAAGGGATATATATATATATATTATATATATATATTATATATATATATATAATATATATTTTAGGATAAAAACGAAGACGTAGAGCAAAAAAGTCATTATATTTGGCTGCAGCCGACGTTTCGGGCAACTCTACCCATTTTCAAGGCCTAATAAATAAAAAGCTAAAATTAATGCATGACAAAAAATATATGAATGTCAAAAACTAAAACTAATTTACAGTACAGAATAAAACCTCCAAGAATAAAAATTAAAAAGCATAAAACAAGCATAAGCCAAAAACAAAAAGTAAAATTTATATACATGACAAATATACACATGATAAAAATAAAACTTAAAAACTAAAAACATTCGAACAAATTAGTTAAAAACTTCACTAATTTCCCCCCGACAAAAAAAAACCATCTGAGATTTTAAATTCAGATTTCGAACCAACTAATTTTTCTTCCCATGATTTAATTTATAAACACACTGTGTCAAAAACTTATATTATATATATATATATAATATATATATATATATACACACACACATATATATATGCGCCTCGGTGGTGTAGTGGTTAGCGTCGCGGAATGCGAATCCATCGGCCTCGGGATCGAGACAGGGTGACGGCAGGCGTCGCGCAGCAAACCCAGCTGTTCATCCTTCCACACAATAAAAAAAAAAATTGGTAGATAAATGGGTACCCTGGGTAGCCTAGTAGTTAAGACGCTGGGCTGCTGCTGGTGGGACGTGGATCGGATTCCACGTTAAACTGTAGGTCTAAGACGGAGTGACAAGCTTGACCTTCGTCAGAATAAACAATTCGGGCGGGAGCTAAACTAAGGTTATAATATGTATGTTAATTTGTTTATGTAAGATATTGAAATATAGAAGCTGACGCACATCAAGAACAATTTTTGAAGATTTTTGCGCCAATCCGAAGCACATCTCTAGTTTCAATTTCCCTAATCCGGAATTCATGCGTGGATATCCATCTAAAATATCCTATCTACATCCGGCTAAAGTATTCTATCCATATCCAGCTAAAATATCCCATCCATATCCGGCTTCGAATTCATGTTCACTCATAAGCAATTAAAATATAGGTTGCTATGCTGTTACTATGTTCTATATACTATTCCTTTTTCTCCTAATACTAAACCTATTACTACTACTGATATTAATACTATTACTATCATGTACTACTAATACGCTAATACTAAGGAAAAAAAAAAATATATATATATGAAGAAGGGACACGCCATTTAAGTAATGTTGATGCGGTATCTAGTTTTCAAGCATAACTAGTTTAGGATCCTCCAAAATGTATTGGTCTGACCTTAAAAAGCGATTTGCAGCTTCATAAAAATGGTATTGAAAAAAATAAGTAATTATAAATGAGGAAAAAGCAGATATATAAATAATTATTAAAAATAAATAAATTAAATAAATAAATAAATAAATAAATAAATATAAATGGGAACAATTTGGTTTTACGCCTTTATTGATTCGCAACACGTTCATACTTGTTGATTCTTGCATTAATCGTCGTGGTGGACAATTTGATCGCTTCCGATCAGTGAGATTCTTTCACAATACGTACGCCTTCCCTGATGACCTACCCGCCACTTTTTTTTCGAGCAAAGGTCACCTGACCCCTTATACGAACACGGGGTGGGTCATTCGGTTCAAGGATGACCAAACTGGAACTATCATTATATAAAGGAGAGGAAAAATAACGAAATTGTCCATTCCTTCGCTGTCATCTTCAGTGCGAAGAATAGTTCTGAAAATCCTCAGCGTTAAACATGTTCAAATCAGTAAGTGTTCTCTTAACAGCAACTGATATATATATATATATATATATATATATCATGTAAATTAAAACAACCCCTTCTTAGTACTCCCAGAAAATAAAATGCTTTACTAGACCACATCATTTATTTTGTCCCCACAAACTGGCTTCAAATTACGGGCATTATAAACTACAGTATATATATATACCCGACAGCAGCAGGAGGTTACCCCGTAATATTAAAATTCACTCCAGAATGAAACACTTAAAATGATATAGTTGAACTTCCTATAACAACACCAACCCCAATAATAATAATAATAATTCAGCCAAATTTTAATATAATTCAAGTTAAGGATTTCTTTACCAAATTTACAATTTTACGATTAATTTAGAATTACGATAATTAATAATTGATAATCGAAATTCTCTCTTTAATTATTAAGTGTGAATACCTCAGTAGTTTATTGGTCATAAAATGTTTTTTTTTAAAAACGCTAAAAAAAAAAAAATACCACACTTAATTTCGTTTTTTCCTCCCACATTTTAACCCTACAAAAATTTAGGATATTTAGTTTTGCGTTAAATTAACTTTATATCCTATAATACGTTTAACATTATAACAATTAACCCCAAAATATTATTATTAATATATATATATATATATATATATAATTTTTAATGCTAATTTCGAATTTTTTGGGAGCAGGTAATCCTTTTGGCAGTGTTGGGAGTTTGTTTCGCGCAGCATTTAGCAGCTTTAGAAAACCCCATTTCCCGCGCCCCCAACAATTCGTGCCCCCTGCGAGATCAGTAGGTCCAGTGGTGCGATTGCTGAGGTCTGAAAGTGAGGGACCCGAGCTGATGGATCGTATTTCTTCGAGTAAGTCCGATTTTACTTCAACGTACGACGTTTACGCTAGACCCGCTATGTTCTTGGACATATAGCTTAACGTATATATACACATTAAAAATATATTACATTTGTAGGAAAAAAAAATGTAAAACTATTACTAATTATTAATTTTTGGTGCTTTTTCAAAATTTCATTTTTGGGATTTCCTACCCCCGCGTAACTATATTTTATATTAAAATGTATGTATACCACGTTATCTGTTCTTATAAAATATAACATATAATGAGGTGTGTGTGTGTATATAATTATATATATATATTATTGAATTTAACATTTAACCGAACGTGTTTGATTATGGAATTGAACATGTCTTAAACACGTCCTTTATTCAATTTGATTATTTTTGGTTAAATTTTGATAAAATTTCTTAAGAAAACTATAAATTCATAAAAGTTAATTTTAACTGTTGCAAAAAAAGTAATAACAAATAATTAATAATTGTTATATCCAATTATTATTAATTGTGTAAAAAAATATTAGGAAGAATATAAAAAATATTTAAAATTACGGGAATCGATTTTAATTAATTAATTAATTAATTGGGTTATTATTTGTTGTTATATCTTTATTAATTAAGTTAATTCTTAATTTAATATCATTTTTGATTGATTTCAGCTTCGCGAGTGAAGATGGCATAAGCCGAAATGAACAAGGAAGATTGAAGGCCCCAGACACTTACGAAATCACCGGAGCTTACAGGTAAGTCCTAGAAATCATTATACTAGTACACTAATTACTATATGTATATTATACCCGTATACCAATATATATATATATATATATATACCCAGAAAATTGGGTATAAAACTTTTTCAGAAACATTTTAATTTAAAAGTCTATTATTTATTTCTTTTTAAATAATTTTAAACCAACTTTTTTTAAAGTTATTATTTCATTCTACTTTTAAGTTTAAAATTTACAGTTTCTTAAAAAATATAAAAGTTCCCCATTTACACATTTATAGAAAACGGAAACTTTTTGTCTTTTTTCAGTTTCACGGCGCCTGATGGTACTCCCGTACGAGTTTCCTACATTGCTGATGAACTCGGATTCAGGGCTGATTCACCAAATCTGCCTGTTGCACCCCCTGCACCTCCTCATTCTCTTGCCCAGATCAGGGCAGCGGAGCAAGAGTTCGCAAGGTTTGTACACACAAACAAAATTGTTTCAAAGTGAAGCCGGTAAATAATACGTAGGATAAAATATATGTAACAAGCGTAATATATAATATGTAATATATAATAATATAGGCCTATAATATATATATATATATATATATATATATATATATATATATATATATATATAGGAATCTAAAATATAGGTTCATCATCATATAAAAATATATAAAAAAATTACAGTTCCTCATCAATTGACAGTTATAAAGTCTCCGTAATTCGAAGGGTAACTCAGAAAAATTGAATTTTATTAGATATTACAATATCCCACATGACGTTTCATATTCCCACGGCTTCGGTATAGTTTCCTTCTCACGTGATAGCTGTATAAGTTATTTTTTTTCTTTTTCTTTTCCAGGAAGGGACAAACCTTCAGAGGTTAAAAGATTTCCGTGGTGGCTCAGATGGACCAGAATGGCTTTTAAGATGTACCGACTTCATTTTTTTTTTTTTTTTTACTTCAGGTTTTTGGAAAATATTAAATATGTAGTTAAAAGCACTTAAATTTTTTAATTAAAAACTTTATAAAGTTAATTTTAAGATGGACGTTACAATAATATTGGATAATTTTTGAAAAAAAAAATTAAAAACACTTTTTTTGGTTTTATTTTTCTTTCATGAAAAATTGCTGCGGATTTTTAAAAAATAAATTAAAATAAATTAAAATGCCAAGAATGATCCAAATTGATAGATAAAGTATGGTTTATCTATCATGAAAAGGTAGACAAACGTATCTAAAATGTGTTATCGGTAATGGATACGTAATAAAAATTTGGCTCCTGTTTGGGTAAGATATCTACATGCTTCAGACGCGTGATGCGATACTGTTTTATCATTGCAAGACGAGATGATTGTCGTCGCTTAGCTAAAGAATTCGTATCCACCCGAAGAGGATGCCAGTGGGCATCGAAACTGTCGTGGAAATAAACTCTGTCTATTAAGGAGACAAGCCCAAACTATTAAGAAATGAATATCGTAATGAAATAGCTTCGAGTTTCGGTCGGAAGCTCCCCAGGAAGACATAACCATCCTGGCTGCTCCTCAGAAATACATAACCGTCCTGGTTGTTCCCCTAGATTAGGTGAAAGACTCCAGCTTCAACAGTTTACGTGGATCGGTTTAAACAGAAACCAAAAAGAAAAAAATATATATTTTTTCTGTTCCCAATTATGAAACATTATTATTATATCAGTTTTTGGGTTCACAACATTTTCTTGGAGAATCTGGAATTTCTTTTTAATCTCACATTTCATTATCTTAATTCGCATTTATGATTATGTTTATACTGCCATACATTGCCCAACCCGCGCAGTAAGAAAGGTTACAGTCCCCATATTCTTTCACGAGTAACCAAATCTGATCAGTGCTCATAATCTGATCTAACTGATAGCAAAAACATGGTCAGAAACTCGGTTTCATTACGAGAGATATAGAGTGCATACACGCAAGTTTATCATTACATACAGTATACACGCACGTTTATCATTGCATACAGTATACACACGTTTATCATTACAGTATATCTGAACTGCATCCAGTTGGAAAATTTTAGTGGGTGGAAAAATTATGCTAAGATCTTACGGGATAAAATAATTAAACCCTCTAATTAACTGATAACTTTACTCTTATTACCGTACATATGCTAAATCTTATCCTATAAAGATAGTTTCATTACAGTAAACAAACAAGTTCAATGCTTCGACCGAACTATCGACTTTTCTAATCAAAGTATAATCGACATACAAATAAGGTTAGAAACTAGAAGACCTTAAAACTCGTCCTAAAGAGAGTTAAGAATCATTTGAAGGGTTAAATATAAATTTGAATGAAGTAGATTAGCAAGTATAAAAACGTAATTAAAGGAAGTAGATTGGAAATTACTACTTCGCGAAAAAATTCAGAAGAAATATTACTTATTGTAGAAAACCAAACCAAACCCCTATCGGTGAAACATGTTCCAGAGACAATAAAGAATATTTTAGCTTTGTTGTAAGAGGACAAAGACCGTTCAACAAGTTGCCCAAGGAACTACGAAACACGATTGGTGGAATAGTGAAAATCTCCAAAAGAAGACTAAACGTTTGGTTCAGAACAATACCTGATGAGCTGGAAATACCTGACTATGTGAAATGGAGAGCGCAAAAAAACAACAACTCTACTTCACGAGGCCAACTCGAGAGGAGGTGCAACAAGCCTGACTTCCGTGAAATGAGGGAATCATCGCACGAACACCTAAACGGTTGAAAGAAAAGGTGTATATATATATATATATATATATATATTATAGCGCTCATAAGTATTCGTACAGAGAAATATTTCAGCTATATTCGTCCTTATCTTTTGTAGCATGCATTGGATAGTCATGAAAAGTTTATCGTTCTTTTGGAAAAATCAAACATATAAAAAAATTAGTTTAACTCCAACACACACACACACATATATATATATATACTGTTCAATCAGTGCCCAAAGAAATAAGGAACACGAGTGGTATAGTAGCAGAAATCTTCAAAAGAAGACTAGACGCCTGGCTCAGAACATTTCCAGATGAGCCGGGAGTACCAAGCTATGTGAAGTGTAGAGCACAAGTAACCAACTCTTTACTTCACCAGGCCAACAAGCCTGACCTTCGTGAAATAAGGAATCATCGCACGGAACTTCTGAAAGGTTGAAAGGAAAGGTATACTCGTATATACATATACAGGGTGTTTCAGGTCGACCCTAGACATACCAAATACAAATTCCGCTAATTTCCATATTTCTAGGGTCGACCTGAAACACCCTGTATATAAGCAAATTTTCAATCCCCACACCAGAACTCCTAACTTAACTCCATTTGTGGGCGGCTACCACCATCCCCAACCTCCTACAGCGATCATGTGGTTTTGTCGACCTTCTTGCGGGTATACTACTGTAAACATCCTGTAGAAAGTACAGCTTTGAGTTTGTTTCTTTATATGCAAATGTCTAAGGCCTCTCTCTCTCTCTCTCTCTTATATATATATATATATATATATATATATATATATAAGTAACTTCAGCCTGAGCATTGACAGGGTGAGTGGTCAGCCAAACCCAGAACCAGAAACTGAGAGCGAACTCAGAGCCTCATTGACCATAATCCGACAGGAAGACCACTGAACAACAAAGAGCCTTAAAAATAAAGATAGACGCTTAGCAATGATAAATAAAAACAATGGTCCTTCACACATAACATAGACATGAAAACAAAGGTGTTCTGTCTGGAGTTAATAATAATAATAATAATAATAATAATAATAATACTTACGAGCTGAATTAAATTATAAAGAATTACAATGGAGAATTAGTGAAATCGTAACGATAGAATAAAGAAAAGATAAAGTGAGGTACTGAAAGTTTTCCCAGTTTTTTATTCCAAGTTGGGTTTTTTGGGAGGTTATTCTACCTTGGAAAGTTCTCTTCTTTAAATTTTATTCAGCCTTTAACTATTTACGGAAGCCTCGTTATTGCGTTGACTCCCTTTTTGCTTGGCATTGCTGCTGATGCGGAATGATGATTTCTACTTAAGCTATGAATGAATTGACTGATTAATATATATATATATATATATATATGAGTATCTTCATCAGAATCAGAGGTCCTCAGCTCAGTACCACAAGGAACGGTATTAGCTCCACTACTCTTCATAATCATGCTAACTGACATAGATGAGGACGTTACCAGAGACAGCACAGTAACATCCTTTGCAGATGACACAAAGATCAGTAGAAAAATACGAAAACCAGAAGACATAGGATCTCTACAAACCGACATAAACAAAATTTACAAGTGGACGGAAGACAACAATATGAAGTTTAACACCGAGAAATTTCAGCTATTACGGTACGGAAAAAGAGAAGACCTAAAGTCCATGGAATATTATACCCCAAATGGACAGGAAGTCCAGAGAAATTCCAGAGCAAAAGATTTAGGGGTTGTAATGACAGATGATGCGAAATTTGAAACACAAAATAAGATAGCAGTAAACAGAGCAAAGAGAATAACGGGTCTGATATTGAGAACTTTTAAACGAAGGGATAGGAATGTAATGATCCCCTACTGAAAACCCTGATAATACCCAAACTGGAATACTGCTCGGTCCTAACATCCCCATATAAAAAAGAAGACATTAGACAGCTGGAGGGGATTCAAAGAAGTTTCACAGCCAAGATCAATGGGTGCAAAGAACTAAATTACTGGGAAAGGTTACGAGAACTAAACCTATATTCACTGGAAAGGAGAAGAGAGAGATACACCATTATTTACACTTGGAAAATAATGGAGAAACTAGTCCCTAATCTTACTCTGAATCCCATAACTCCCCAAACAACGGGGGAAGGTAGAAACGGTAGACTGTGTCGTATTCCCAAATTGAAGGCGAGACAGGGAACATCCTTAACCCTGAAAGAAAATAGTTTTGTAGTGAGAGGACCAAAACTATTTAATCAGCTGCCCAAAGACCTAAGAAACACGAAGGGAGTTGCAGTGGAAATCTTCAAAAGAAGACTTGACGCCTGGCTCAGAACAATCCCCGATGAGCCGGGCGTACCTGGCTATGTGAGGTGGAGAGCGCAAGAATCCAACTCACTACTTCACCAGGCCAACTCGAGAGGAGGGGCGACACGCTTGACCTTCGCGAAATGAGAAATCATCACGTGGAACCTTTGTAAGGTAAGGTAAGGTATATTTTTTTTTATTTATTTTTTTCCTTTATTTTTTTTTACCGCCGATTCGTACCTAGTGTGGTACATATCTCAGCGAGGCAGTGGGTGAGTGGTGTTACTGATTTGGGGATGATATACCAGGAGGGGTGTAGTGTTCAGTTATTGGGGAGTGGGTATGGGGGCCTGGTCTCAGACCCGTTGAAACAGGTGGGAATAAGTGAGGAAACGGGAAATCGCTTCCTCCGAAAAATGGGGGCCCTCAGCGAGCATGAATTGTAGACGCTCGGGTATGGGAGTTTCGGCCAAGTGAGGGAAAAATCTACAACGAAGAGCGGACAAGTTTGGACATTTGACCAGTAGATGTACGACAGTGATGGGAGTATGACAGGTAGGGCAGAGCGGGGCTGGCGATTTAGCCATTAGGTGACCATGAGTAATGCGTGTGTGTCCTATGCGGAGACGGGCTATAATCACTTCTTTATGTCGGGACCGGTGGAAGGAGGAGGCCCAGTATCCTACTTGAGGTTTGATCTTATGAAGTTTGTTTTGTGTGGCCTGGTCCCATTCCCGTTGCCAGATGGAACGGAAATGGGAGCGGAGAGTCGGGAAGAAGTCGGTGAAAGGAAGAGGCCGGTAGTAAGCAGGCCGACTTTGCCGTGCGGTCCGCCTCCTCGTTACCCTGGATGCCGACATGTGCCGGGACCCAGCAGAGGCGATTGTCTTGTGTCGGAAGGCTGTTAAAAATGGAAAATTTGCTGGATGGTACAGACGAGCGGATGAGGGGGGTTACATCTCTCTAGGGAGAGAAGTGCGCTTTGGGAATCTGAATATATAACGAAAGAGTTGGCAGAGTGAGTGCGCACTATGTCTAGGGCCTCCTTAATCGCGAAAAGTTCTGCCGAGAAAACGGAGGTCTCGCGGGGCAAGCTGACGCCTCGAGAAAGTGGTTCGGTCAGTATCACCGCTGAAGCGGCCGCACCAGTCTCCGAACGGGAACCATCTGTATAAATGGCGACTGTGTCCGGATGTGGGTTGCATGTTCACGGAAAAGTGACCTGTATACCGTAGCACTCGTTGTATTCTTCGTAGAGCACACAGGTCCCTGCAGAACTTAATAGGGGTGAGGAGCCAGGGGGGGGTAAATGTTGTATGAAATGGGGATAATTGAGGGGACAGGCATGTTAGAAAAGTCAAGGAAAGAGCGGACCTCTTCAGTGAAGTGCCAGCTCCGTCCCTGGGGGGGAGTTCAGAAATCGCCGCGCATACAAGCGAAGAGGGTAGTCTCTGTGCACGGAGGTATGTCCTCATGAGGAGCAGACGCCGTCGGAGGGCGAGAGGGAGGTAATTGCAATCCACTTGAAGGCTGGAGGCTGGAGAAGAGCGGAAAGCACCAGTGGCGAGGCGGAGGCCCCTATTAAGGACTGGGTCCAAGATACGGAGGCAGGTGTTGGAGGCTGAACCGTATACTACACTGCCATAGTCCAGCTTCGACTGGACCATGGAAGTGTAAAGACGAAGGAGAGAGGGTCATCCTGCACCCCATGTGGTGTGGGAGAGGTGATCTAGTAGAGCGAGGGGACGCTGAAGGGACTGCTTCAGTGTTTGATATGAGGAACCCAGTTGAGCCTTCGGTCTAGAATCACGCCCAAAAAATCGCGTGGAGGGTACCACCTCAAGAGGATTGCCGTATAGCGTGACAGAGGGAACAGGAAGGGTTGCGGGTCTTCTTCTGCTGAAAAGCATACACTTGGACTTCGGGGTGGAGAGGCGGAAACCCACCGATGTCGCCACCTTTCCACCCGGTAGATGGCGAGCTGAATTTGTCGTTGAACTACGGACGGCTCCCGCCCTGCAAAGTAGATCGCAAGGTCATCCGCGTAGATGGAAGAACGGATGTTGGGTGGAAGACATTTGAGACTGTGTTCATGACGATGGAAAAGCATAGAACACTGAGGATGCTTCCCTGGGGACCCCATCCATCTGCACGAAAGTGTCTGAGAGTACTGAGCCCACCCGAACTTTAAAGGTTCGGGAGGATAGGAAGCCCCTGATGAAGGTCGGCATGGCTCCTACGAGCCCTAGACTTTGGAGCTGTCTAAGGATTATTGTCCGATGAGTTGTGTCGTAGGCCTTCTCGATGTCAAAAAATATTGATAGGACGAATTGTCCACTGTCGAATGCATTCTGTATGTCACGACTGAGAAGCAGGAAGGGGTCAGTGGTGGATCGAAATTGTCTGAAGCCGGAATGGGTAGCCGGGAAGGAATTACTATTTTCGAGGAAGAACGATAGTCGCGTCGCGACCATTTTTTCAAAAATTTTGCAGGCACAACCAACACATTAGGGCAATTGGTCTGTAGTTTGTGGGATCGAGGGAATCTTTGCCTGGTTTGGGGATAGGGATTACGTAGGTCTCCCTCCACCGTGAGGGAAAGGTGCCCTCTATCCATATGCGGTTGTATAGTTCTAGTAGGAAATTTTGTAAGGTGGGGTGGATGTGCTGTATCATGCTGTAGGAAATACCGTCCGGGCCAGGACAAGGGGATCGTCGCGAGGCCAGTGCCGCCTGTAGTTCACGCATGGTGAACAGTTGGTTGTAGGAGCTGTCTATGGACAGAGCTGGGCAATAAATACATTGAATGTATTTAAATACTAAATACTAAATACATGGGAGAAATGTATTTAAATACTAAATACTAAATACATTTTACGAATGTATTTAGATACTAAATACAAAATACATCAATTGTATTTAAATACATTTGTAAATACATTTTAAATACATACAAATTTTAACATATGCATTCACTAATTCACTAAGCCATGACACGCACACGATAAAGAAATCAACCGCTTTCGACTAAGAGTGGCACACAACTGATTGAACTGACACGTTGAAACATGAACCATGCTGTACTACACTGTCGACGCGTCGTACTGTGCTAGTACAGAACGTGTATTAAACCAGTAAAAGTATTTACATTTTTATATTTTGAGTATTTAAATACATTGTATTTAAATACTCATTAAAGTATTTAAATACTGTATTTAAATACATGAAAAACAATGTATTTATAAATACAGTTCTAAATACACAAATGTATTTAAATACGTATTTAAATACAAATGTATTTAAATACTGCCCAGCTCTGTCTATGGACGGTGAAGAGCAGCTATTTTTAGGGGCGGGTACGGGGGAGCTAAGTGCAGAGGAAGAAACGGCGGCAAAAGTAGAGGCTAGATGATTTGCCACTGATTTTGGCTCGTATAGGAGTCGGGAGGGGACATGTTGCCTCTCGACGCCCCGTACCTTCTTCCAGATGGTAGCCGAAGGTGTGGTGGTGGTGACACCGGATACAAAGGCACGCCAAGAAACTCGGCGCGCTGTCTTCATTGTGCGGCGGGCGATGGCCCTGGCCCGCTGCATCTCTGTGCGATGGATGGGAAGTCGCGTACGGTAGAACCGTCGAGTAGCCGTCTTCTTGGCGCATACGGCCTCCGTGCACTCTGGGGTCCACCAAGGTACCCGTCGGGCGCGGGGGTAGGTGGAGGATCGCGGGATGCTAGAGCGCGCAGCCGCTACCACGTTTGATTCGAAGTATGCGATACACTCATCGGAGGATGGGAAGTTGGCAGGTGTTCGCGTTGTATATGTATCGTCGTGGAAGCGGGACCAGTTAGCTTTTGCAGTAATCCATTTCTCCAGTACACGAACGGTCTGGTCGGGCTAATTAAGCGTGAGTTGAATTGGGAAATGATCACTTCCATAATCCTCTTGGAGGACTTGCCACGAGAAATCTAGGAGGGCATCGTTCGATACGAAGGACAGGTCTATACAGGATGGAGTGCAAGTGGTGGCATGGTAGAAAGTAGGAGAGCCATCATTGAGGCACTCAAATGAGAGCTCGGTCATGATGTTGATCAGGGCCGGGCCATATAGGTGGAGTGCGTGTCTCCCCACATGGGGTGGTGACTATTGAAATCGCCCAGTAATAGAAAGGGCCTGGGGAGTTGTTGTACGACCTCCACCAGGTCATCGCGCGAGACTTGAGTGTGTGGAGGGAGGTATATTGAACATACGGTGTACTGTCTATCCAGGGAAAGCCGGGTAGCAATCACCTGTAACGGGGATCGGATAGGGAGATTGTAGGAGGGGACTGCGTGGTGGATAAAAATGGCAGCCCCCTTTCGAGTGCAGGTAGGAGACGGGGTGGTGATGAAAGAATATCCAGTCGGGCAGGGCATGGGTCTGGTCCCCAGGATGAGTTCCTAGAGACAGATACACACCGGACGGGAAGTGGCAATCAAGGAATTCAGGCCTTCGTAATTTGCAAATATACCTCTACAGTTCCAGTGAACTATTGTAGTTTTCGGGGGATCCATTATTTGATGATGGGGGATGGGTAAAGGTATAGGTGCGAAGATGTTGGAGTGTGAAGGTAGATTTGAGGTTCGCGAAGGCGAGGGGTGAGTTAGGAGTATGGCTGGCTATCTGCCGTTCACCAGAGAAGGAATCTGTCGGCCAGTCGATCTCTGCAGAGACCGCGGGGTCGAGTCGGCCGAGCGAGACCGGAGGCGCGGATCACGGCAGCTTGGAGATTGTCGTGGGCTCCGATGGTGTAAACTTTCTTGAGCTTTTGTGTTCGGGCCATGGGGGGGCGTTTTATTTCCCGAAATGGCACCTCCCCGCCTGTCTGGGGTCTCACGACGAACCTCAGGTGGCGATAAGGGGTGCCAGAAGGACCCGGCAGATGGGAGGGAGGACGTGCTCAGAGTGGCTGACAGGGTTTGGGCCGGGGATTTTAAGGGAGCAGGTACAGTGGGGGTGGGAGGAGGTGAAACAGTGTTTTCTCGAGGAGGGGAAGAAAAAATTTCGTCAGGAGGCAAGGGTAGGTCTACGAGACTCACGGGCGCAGCCGAGTTCCCCATACCATGTAGCTGCGCCAGAGCCGCATCCACAGGATCTTCGGGGGAGAGGATGTTGTCCAGATTGAATCTCGTCGTGGAGGGTGAGTCATATACTTCGGCAACTATTGTCCGAGTCAGTGGGGGTAGATTGATGGGACTTCTGCTGTGGGGTGGTTTGGTCCTCATAGGCGAAGTGGGCGGTGTGAAGGTCCGATCCGTCTTCTTAGCACTAGGGGAAGAGGGAGAGACAAATTGAAGGTCCGGAGGGTCTGGCGACTCACTCCGACGTCTCCGCCTCGTCGACTTACTCCGGGCACTAGGTTCGGGGGTGTGCAGTGTGTGCTGGGAGGGCAGGATTCGAGGTGGGTGGGGCCTGGGTGTCCTGGTCCCAGACTCCTGTTGAATCTGTGGCAGGTGAGGTGCATGGAGAGAAGGAATGGTGGAGGTACAGGAGGTCGTCAGCTCTTGCGGGGACCCCCCGAGAGGAATGGGGAGCACTGGTCGAAGGGGTTGTGAGCGGCAGGCCAGGGCGGCGTGCCGAGCGGACAGAGCCGAGGGCTGCAGCGTAAGACACGCCCGGTCTCACCTCCCGACTCCGCACCCTGTCTCGTGCCTCTCGGAGGGTAAGGAAATCCGCTACCTGTAGGCCTCGGACCTCCTCCTCGAACCTGAAGAACAGGCATTCTCTGGATGAAGATGGGTGTGCACCTTCACAATTGGAGCATTTGGGTGTGTTGGGGCACTTGTCTGGGTGAGCAACTTGTCCGCAACGAACACACAATTGGTGCGGCTGCCGACAAACTGAGCTAACATATCCGAACTTGTTGCATTTAAAACAACGGGTGGGGTCTGGGATGTATGGGCGGACAGAGAATTCGCATGACGTGCGGTCTCCCATACCCCATACAATACGGTCGGGAGGGACTAAGTTATTAAAGGTAAGAAGTAGACGCGGTGTGGGGGAGGGGGTACCTCCCTGTCGGGATGTGAAGCGATAGATCTTGGTGACACCATGGGGTGCGAGGTCCTCCAAGAGCTCGTTCACTGTAATTGACAATAAGCGTGTGGCATAAATAGTGCCCTGACTCTGGTTCAGGCGAGGGTGTGGTGAAACGGACACCGAGCATCCAAGGACCTCAGTGATGGAGAGTAGGGCTTTCGTCTCTGTGGCTGAGCGTGATTTTATGAGGAGGGAACCATCCCTCTGCGGTCGCACATCATAACGGCTGGAGTTGCTGCGGGCTCGGATCGCCTGAAACGTCCGTTCAGAATTGGTCGGAAGGGATCCAGAGGTAGGCCGGATCTCTAGGAATTTGTGGATACTTGGAAGGGATATGGAGGCAGTAGAGTCGAAGTGGACTGGGATATCCAACTGTCGATAGGATGGTCGTGCATACCGACTTCCCCCTCCGCCGCGGGGCTCTCTCCGTGGGGAGGAGGGCCGACGGCGGGTGAGGGGGGCATACGGGGAGAGCAAGAAGCCGGGTTTTGGAGGTAAATCTTGGGTGGAACTTGACTTGCCCGAAGGCAGCTGAGGCGAGCTGAGGCGAGCTGGGGCGAGACCCCTGCTCCAGAGGGCGTACATCCAAAGGGATGTTCAGGGTACAGCCTGGGGTTGGCAACGGTAGAGGAGAATGCAAGTGATCAGTTACCAAAGGGGGGTCAACCCCATTTGGATGCGGGCTTCCAGTGGTAGGGGACTCGAGGGCCTGGTTGCCCACCACCCGAGTGTTGAGAGTAGTAGTCCGAGTATTAGAAGCGGAAGTCGTTAACCGAATAGATGAAAGAGCCATAGCAAAAAAAAGATAATTTTCATCCCCCGCGCGCATCCAGCCACCATCGACTCCAACAAGGGAAAGGCGAATCGTGGGCTCACTCGGTCCCACCGCCAGTAGATGTCACGCAGGGGAGATACACCCACTCCGAGTCCCCGTGCCTACAAGGCGGCCACTCTCATCCAACGCGCGGTGAAAGATGGCAGGGACAGGGCTTGGGTTTGGTTTAATTAAGAGCGACAAGGGTGAAGGACAACACCTCCTTCACCCAAGGTCCAATGAAAAAATCAAGTCAAAGTCCAAAACAAAGCTAAATGCGGGAAGGGAGGAAACAACAAACCGAGAAAGAGTTGGGGAAAGGAGGAGAGGGAAATATAAGTAGGAGGGTAGGAGATCAGCCAGGTCCCCAAACGGGTCCAATGGTTCACGAGGGCAGAGAAGGCCCTTGCATCGGAGGAAGATGCATTCCCCCATTGGCCATAGAGGGACGCGCCCTATAGCTCCGGACAAAGCGAAGGGATATATATATATATATATATTGGCCATAGAGGGACGCGCCCTATAGCTCCGGACAAAGCGAAGGGATATATATATATATATATATATATATATATATATATATATATATATATATATTTAGGATAAAAACGAAGACGTAGAGCAAAAAAGTCATTATATTTGGCTGCAGCCGACGTTTCGGGCAACTCTACCCATTTTCAAGGCCTAATAAATAAAAAGCTAAAATTAATGCATGACAAAAATATATGAATGTCAAAAACTAAAACTAATTTACAGTACAGAATAAAACCTCCAAGAATAAAAATTAAAAAGCATAAAACAAGCATAAGCCAAAAACAAAAAGTAAAATTTATATACATGACAAATATACACATGATAAAAATAAAACTTAAAAACTAAAAACATTCGAACAAATTAGTTAAAAACTTCACTAATTTCCCCCCGACAAAAAAAACCATCTGAGATTTTAAATTCAGATTTCGAACCAACTAATTTTTCTTCCCATGATTTAATTTATAAACACACTGTGTCAAAAAACTATATATATATATATATATATATATATATATATATATATATATACACACACACACATATATATGCGCCTCGGTGGTGTAGTGGTTAGCGTCGCGGAATGCGAATCCATCGGCCTCGGGATCGAGACAGGGTGACGGCAGGCGTCGCGCAGCAAACCCAGCTGTTCATCCTTCCACACAATAAAAAAAAAATTGGTAGATAAATGGGTACCCTGGGTAGCCTAGTAGTTAAGACGCTGGGCTGCTGCTGGTGGGACGTGGATCGGATTCCACGTTAAACTGTAGGTCTAAGACGGAGTGACAAGCTTGACCTTCGTCAGAATAAACAATTCGGGCGGGAGCTAAACTAAGGTTATAATATGTATGTTAATTTGTTTATGTAAGATATTGAAATATAGAAGCTGACGCACATCAAGAACAATTTTTGAAGATTTTTGCGCCAATCCGAAGCACATCTCTAGTTTCAATTTCCCTAATCCGGAATCATGCGTGGATATCCATCTAAAATATCCTATCTACATCCGGCTAAAGTATTCTATCCATATCCAGCTAAAATATCCTATCCATATCCGGCTTCGAATTCATGTTCACTCATAAGCAATTAAAATATAGGTTGCTATGCTGTTACTATGTTCTATATACTATTCCTTTTTCTCCTAATACTAAACCTATTACTACTACTGATATTAATACTATTACTATCATGTACTACTAATACGCTAATACTAAGGAAAAAAAAAAATATATATATATGAAGAAGGGACACGCCATTTAAGTAATGTTGATGCGGTATCTAGTTTTCAAGCATAACTAGTTTAGGATCCTCCAAAATGTATTGGTCTGACCTTAAAAAGCGATTTGCAGCTTCATAAAAATGGTATTGAAAAAAATAAGTAATTTAAATGAGGAAAAAGCAGATATATAAATAATTATTAAAAATAAATAAATTAAATAAATAAATAAATAAATAAATGGGAACAATTTGGTTTTACGCCTTTATTGATTCGCAACACGTTCATACTTGTTGATTCTTGCATTAATCGTCGTGGTGGACAATTTGATCGCTTCCGATCAGTGAGATTCTTTCACAAATACGTACGCCTTCCCTGATGACCTACCCGCCCACTTTTTTTTCGAGCAAAGGTCACCTGACCCCTTATACGAACACGGGGTGGGTCATTCGGTTCAAGGATGACCAAACTGGAACTATCATTATATAAAGGAGAGGAAAAATAACGAAATTGTCCATTCCTTCGCTGTCATCTTCAGTGCGAAGAATAGTTCTGAAAATCCTCAGCGTTAAACATGTTCAAATCAGTAAGTGTTTCTCTTAACAGCAACTGATATATATATATATATATATATATCATGTAAATTAAAACAACCCCCTTCTTAGTACTCCCAGAAAATAAAATGCTTTACTAGACCACATCATTTATTTTGTCCCCACAAACTGGCTTCAAATTACGGGCATTATAAACTACAGTATATATATACCCGACAGCAGCAGGAGGTTACCCCGTAATATTAAAATTCACTCCAGAATGAAACACTTAAAATGATATAGTTGAACTTCCTATAACAACACCAACCCCAATAATAATAATAATAATTCAGCCAAATTTTAATATAATTCAAGTTAAGGATTTCTTTACCAAATTTACAATTTTACGATTAATTTAGAATTACGATAATTAATAATTGATAATCGAAATTCTCTCTTTAATTATTAAGTGTGAATACCTCAGTAGTTTGTTAGTCATAAAATGTTTTTTTTTAAAAACGCGAAAAAAAAAAAATACCACACTTAATTTCGTTTTTTTCTCCCACATTTTAACCCTACAAAAATTTAGGATATTTAGTTTTGCGTTAAATTAACTTTATATCCTATAATACGTTTAACATTATAACAATTAACCCCAAAATATTATTATTAATATATATATATATATATATATATATATATATAATATTTTAATGCTAATTTCGAATTTTTTGGGAGCAGGTAATCCTTTTGGCAGTGTTGGGAGTTTGTTTGGCGCAGCATTTCAGCAGCTTTAGAAAACCCCATTTCCCGCGCCCCCAACAATTCGTGCCCCCTGCGAGATCAGTGGGTCCAGTGGTGCGATTGCTGAGGTCTGAAAGTGAGGGACCCCGAGCTGATGGATCGTATTTCTTCGAGTAAGTCCGATTTTACTTCAACGTACGACGTTTACGCTAGACCCGCTATGTTCTTGGACATATAGCTTAACGTATATATACACATTAAAAATATATTACATTTGTAGGGAAAAAAATGTAAAACTATTACTAATTATTAATTTTTGGTGCTTTTTCAAAATTTCATTTTTGGGATTTCCTACCCCCGCGTAACTATATTTTATATTAAAATGTATGTATACCACGTTATCTGTTCTTATAAAATATAACATATAATGAGGTGTGTGTATATATATAATATATATATATATTGAATTTAACATTTAACCGAACGTGTTTGATTATGGAATTGAACATGTCTTAAACACGTCCTTTATTCAATTTGATTATTTTTGGTTAAATTTTGATAAAATTTCTTAAGAAAACTATAAATTCATAAAAGTTAATTTTAACTGTTGCAAAAAAAGTAATAAAAATAATTAATAATTGTTATATCCAATTATTATTAATTGTGTAAAAAAATATTAGGACGAATATAAAAAATATTTAAAATTACGGGAATCGATTTTAATTAATTAATTAATTAAGTCATTATTTGTTGTTATATCTTTAATAATTAAGTTAATTCTTAATTTAATATCATTTTTGATTGATTTCAGCTTCGCGAGTGAAGATGGCATAAGCCGAAATGAACAAGGAAGATTGAAGGCCCCAGACACTTACGAAATCACCGGAGCTTACAGGTAAGTCCTAGAAATCATTATACTAGTACACTAATTACTATATGTATATTATACCAGTATACCAATATATATATATATATATACCCAGAAAATTGGGTATAAAACTTTTTCAGAAACATTTTAATTTAAAATCTATTATTTATTTCTTTTTAAATAATTTTAAACCAACTTTTTTTAAAGTATTATTTCATTCTACTTTTAAGTTTAAAATTTACAGTTTCTTAAAAAATATAAAAGTTCCCCATTTACACATTTATAGAAAACGGAAACTTTTTGTCTTTTTTCAGTTTCACGGCGCCTGATGGTACTCCCGTACGAGTTTCCTACATTGCTGATGAACTCGGATTCAGGGCTGATTCACCAAATCTGCCTGTTGCACCCCCTGCACCTCCTCATTCTCTTGCCCAGATCAGGGCAGCGGAGCAAGAGTTCGCAAGGTTTGTACACACAAACAAAATTGTTTCAAAGTGAAACCGGTAAATAATACGTAGGATAATATATATGTAACAAGCGTAATTATAATATGTAATATATAATAATATAGGCCCTATAATATATATATATATTATAGGAATCTAAAATATAGGTTCATCATCATATAAAAATATATAAAAAATTACAGTTCCTCATCAATTGACAGTTATAAAGTCTCCGTAATTCGAAGGGTAACTCAGAAAAATTGAATTTTATTAGATATTACAATATCCCACGGCTTTGGTATAGTTTCCTTCTCACGTGATAGCTGTATAAGTTATTTTTTTCTTTTTCTTTTCCAGGAAGGGACAAACCTTCAGAGGTTAAAAGATTTCCGTGGTGGCTCAGATGGACCAGAATGGCTTTTAAGATGTACCGACTTCATTTTTTTTTTTTTTTTTTTACTTCAGGTTTTTGGAAAATATTAAATATGTAGTTAAAAGCACTTAAATTTTTTAATTAAAAACTTTATAAAGTTAATTTTAAGATGGACGTTACAATAATATTGGATAATTTTTGAAAAAAAAAATTAAAAACATTTTTTGGTTTTATTTTTCTTTCATGAAAAATTGCTGCGGATTTTTAAAAATAATTTAAAATAAATTAAAATGCCAAGAATGATCCAAATTGATAGATAAAGTATGGTTTATCTATCATGAAAAGGTAGACAAACGTATCTAAAATGTGTTATCGGTAATGGATACGTAATAAAAATTTGGCTCCTGTTTGGGTAAGATATCTACATGCTTCAGACGCGTGATGCGATACTGTTTTATCATTGCAAGACGAGATGATTGTCGTCGCTTAGCTAAAGAATTCGTATCCACCCGAAGAGGATGCCAGTGGGCATCGAAACTGTTGTGGAAATAAACTCTGTCTATTAAGGAGACAAGCCCAAACTATTAAGAAATGAATATCGTAATGAAATAGCTTCGAGTTTCGGTCGGAAGCTCCCCAGGAAGACATAACCATCCTGGCTGCTCCTCAGAAATACATAACCGTCCTGGTTGTTCCCCTAGATTAGGTGAAAGACTCCAGCTTCAACAGTTTACGTGGATCGGTTTAAACAGAAACCAAAAAGAAAAAAATATATATTTTTTCTGTTCCCAATTATGAAACATTATTATTATATCAGTTTTTTGGGTTCACAACATTTTCTTGGAGAATCTGGAATTTCTTTTTAATCTCACATTTCATTATCTTAATTCGCATTTATGATTATGTTTATACTGCCATACATTGCCCAACCCGCGCAGTAAGAAAGGTTACAGTCCCCATATTCTTTCACGAGTAACCAAATCTGATCAGTGATCATAATCTGATCTAACTGATAGCAAAAACATGGTCAGAAACTCGGTTTCATTACGAGAGATATAGAGTGCATACACGCAAGTTTATCATTACATACAGTATACACGCAAGTTTATCATTGCATACAGTATACACGACGTTTATCATTACAGTATATCTGAACTGCATCCAGTTGGAAAATTTTAGTGGGTGGAAAAATTATGCTAAGATCTTACGGGATAAATAATTAAACCCTCTAATTAACTGATAACTTTACTCTTATTACGTACATATGCTAAATCTTATCCTATAAAGATAGTTTCATTACAGTAAACAAACAAGTTCAATGCTTCGACCGAACTATCGACTTTTCTAATCAAAGTATAATCGACATACAAATAAGGTTAGAAACTAGAAGACCTTAAAACTCGTCCTAAAGAGAGTTAAGAATCATTTGAAGGGTTAAATATAAATTTGAATGAAGTAGATTAGCAAGTATAAAAACGTAATTAAAGGAAGTAGAGTGAAAATTACTACTTCGCGAAAAAATTCAGAAGAAATATTACTTATAGTAGAAAACCAAACCAAACCCCTATCAGTGAAACATGTTCCAAAGAGACAATAAAGAATATTTTAGCTTTGTTGTGAGAGGACAAAGACCGTTCAACAAGTTGCCCAAGGAACTACGAAACACGATTGGTGGAATAGTGAAAATCGTCAAAAGACTAAACGTTTGGTTCAGAACAATACCTGATGAGCTGGAAATACCTGACTATGTGAAATGGAGAGCGCAAAAAACAACAACTCTACTTCACGAGGCCAACTCGAGAGGAGGTGCAACAAGCCTGACTTCCGTGAAATGAGGGAATCATCGCACGGAACACCTAAACGGTTGAAAGAAAAGGTGTGGTATATATATATATATATATATATATATATATATATATATATATTATAGCGCTCATAAGTATTCGTACATAGAAATATTTCAGCTATATTCGTCCTTATCTTTTGTATCATGCATTGGATAGTTATGAAAAGTTTATCGTTCTTTTGGAAAAATCAAACATAAAAAAATTAGTTTAACTCCCCCCCCCCACATATATATATATATATATATATATATATATATATATACAGTATATTAGTGATGGGACGATGCATCGCAATCGCAATCGCAATCGCGATACAATCGCACATTTTTTACAATCGCAATCGCAATTGCAATCGCATTTAATGAGTGCGATTGTTGCGATTGTGAACAAAAGATTTAAATCTTTACAAAAGTTGCTATGAAAGCTGCTCTTTCATGCGTACTTAAAGGAAAGTTTAGCTAACAACAATACGGAATAATAAATAAATAATAAATAAGTCAAAAACAGAAATGAAAACGGGTTGCGAATTAGTTGAAAACAGAATAAAAAATTGGTTTAATAATAACAATAAGTACACCTCTTTATTTGCTCTATGTAAAATTGGAATGTTAAAAATCAAGCTAACCCTATGGTAGGTAACGCGTTTAGGTATATTTAAAGAATAAATGAGAGTTATGTGAGGCTAAAGCTAAAACATCGCAATCGCAATCGCAATCGCGCGATTTTCAAATTCTGACAATCGCAATCGCAATCGCAACAGCGATTGTATGAAATATGACAATCGTCCCATCACTACAGTATATATATATATATATATATATATACACACACACACACACACATATATATATATATATATACTGTTCAATCAGTGCCCAAAGAACTAAGGAACACGAGTGGTATAGTAGCAGAAATCTTCAAAAGAAGACTAGACGCCTGGCTCAGAACATTTCCAGATGAGCCGGGAGTACCAAGCTATGTGAAGTGTAGAGCACAAGTAACCAACTCTTTACTTCACCAGGCCAACAAGCCTGACCTTCGTGAAATAAGGAATCATCGCACGGAACACCTGAAAGGTTGAAAGGAAAGGTATACTCGTATATACATATACAGGGTGTTTCAGGTCGACCCTAGAAATACCAAATACAAATTCCGCTAATTTCCATATTTCTAGGGTCGACCTGAAACACCCTGTATATAAGCAAATTTTCAATCCCCACACCAGAACTCCTTCCTTAACTCCATTTGTGGGCGGCTACCACCATTCCCAACCTTCTCCCGCCTCCCACACCTAACCTCCTACAGCGATCATGTGGTTTTGTCGACCTTCTTGCGGGTATACTACTGTAAACATCCTGTAGAAAGTACAGCTTTGAGTTTGTTTCTTTATATGCAAATGTCTAAGGTCTCTCTCTCTCTATATATATATATAGGTAACTTCAGCCTGAGCATTGACAGGGTGAGTGGTCAGCCAAACCCAGAACCAGAAACTGAGAGCGAACTCAGAGCCTCATTGACCATAATCCGACAGGAAGACCACTGAACAACAAAGAGCCTTAAAAATAAAGATAGACGCTTAGCAATGATAAATAAAAACACTTATTAACATTATTGCGAGGAAAGTACGAGTAATTCCTTTATCCAGTTGAGAATTGTCGGAAACGCCATGAATACCTGGCTTCCGGACTCGAACGAATACAAACAATGGTCCTTCACACATAACATAGACAGGAAAACAAAGGTGTTCTGTCTGGAATTAATAATAATAATAATAATAATAATAATAATAATAACACTTACGAGCTGAATTAAATTATAAAGAATTACAATGGAGAATTAGTGAAATCGTAACGATAGAATAAAGAAAAGATAAAGTGAGGTAGTGAAGGTTTTCCCAGTTTTTTATTCCAAGTTGGGTTTTTTGGGAGGTTATTCTACCTTGGAAAGTTCTCTTCTTTAAATTTTATTCAGCCTTTAACTATTTACGGAAGCCTCGTTATTGCGTTGACTCCCTTTTTGCTTGGCATTGCTGCTGATGCGGAATGATGATTTCTACTTAAGCTATGAATGAATTGACTGATTAATATATATATATATATATATATATATATATATATATATATATATATATATATAGAGAGAGAGAGAGAGAGAGAGAGAGAGAGAGAGAGAGAGAGAGAGAGAGAGAGAGAGAGAGTTACAAGGAAAAGAAGTACCTCAAAAGGCCTCTGCTGCCCATACCGAGGAGGTACCTTTTTAAATGGCAACGGGTGCCAGCAAAAACTTTCTACACCCTCAAATAGTGTGCAAGATTTGGTCTAACCTTTTCTTGAACTGATCCACAGAGGAACTGTTCACAACTTCTGAAGGTAACCTGTTCCATGTGTCACAGATCTTATACGTAAAGTAATTCCACACACACTAGTCCTAAACCGTTTCAAATCCAACTTCCAACCATTGTTGCGAGTTGGGTTATCATTTAAACTAAACATACTTCTAAAATCGACATCGTTGAACCTGCGTAAGAGCTTGAAAACCTCCTCGATCAGTTGACCGCGCAGCCTCCGAGTTTCAAGCGAAAACAAGTTCAGGGCGCGTAACCGTCGATTGTAGCCCATATGCCTAACGGAAGGGATTAACTTGTGGCCCTCGCCTGCACTCGCTCCAGCCTCTCAATATCTTTCCTGAGGGTGGGCGACCAGAACTGCACAGCATACTCCAGGTGCGGCCGAACCAGGGAATTGTACAGAGAGAGCACAATCTCCTTGTTCCGAAACTGAAATTGCCTCCTGATATAACCCAACAGCTTCTGGGCTTTCTTTTCCACCTCTACGCACTGTTTCGTAAACTTAAGGTCGCTGCTAATTAGCACACCCAAGTCCTTTTCTAAATCAGTCACCTCGATATGACTCCCCAACATCGAGTAGTCCGACTTGGGATTGGCGTAGCCAATGTGCATCACTTTGCATTGCCGCAAGTTAAACGGCATTTGCCATTTTTCGGACCACTCTCCTATCCTACCTAGATCCGCACGCAGTTGCTCGATCGCTTCGGGCGTCCCAACATTGGAGAGAGAGAGAGAGAGAGAGAGAGAGAGAGAGAGAGAGAGAGAGAGAGTTACAAGGACAAGAGGAAGCCTCAAAGACCTTTCGGTCCACTCTGGGAGGTTTCTGTTATTAAAAGTTTATTTTTCTTTCAACTATCCTAGCAGTAGTAGAAAACTGGATAGGAAAGTAGAAGGCTCTCTCCCCACCCTCCGCTCCCTCCCTGCCAGAGGCAGGTACGGAAAAAGGTTGAAGAAAATACCTTGACCCTGGAAAAGTAGCCATGGAAATTTTACAGGAAAGTGGAGAATATATAAATAGCTCTATATTTAGCTTGCTCACAGAGACACCGTGCAAGCGATCTCCTGCAGAGTTTTCTTATGTTTTAATCTTAAACTATGAGAGTATTCAGTACTTTGTCTAGCCTATTTTTAAACACATTTACACTTTGACTGGAAACAACCTCTGAGGGAAGTTGGTTCCAGATATTAACTATTTTATAGGAAAAGAAATTTCCGCAGACAGAGGTCCTAAATGTCTTTAGTTCCAGTTTAAACCCATTATTTCTTGTCGGATTGGCATTAAGTGAGAATAAGTTTCTGTAATCTACCCCGTCTATTCCTTTGAGCATCTTGAAGACTTGAATAAGCTGACCCCGCAACCTCCTCGTCTCTAAGCTAAACAGATTTAGGCGCTCCAATCTCCGTTGGTAGCTTTGCATTCTCATTGAAGGGATCAATTTCGTAGCCCTTGCTTGTACTCTTTCTAACCTTTCTATATCCTTCCTGAGGGATGGAGACCAAAACTGCGCACAGTATTCCAGTTGAGGTCTGACTAGAGAATTATAAAGAGACATTACAGTCTCCTTGTTCCGAAACTGGAACTGTCTTTTAATATAACCTAATAATTTTAAGGCCCTCTTTTCGACTTCTGCACAGTGCTTCGACGGTTTCAGATCGTTGCTGATATAGACTCCCAAGTCTTTCTCTAGATCGGTCTCAGTCAAGTTCCTTCCCAAGAGAGAGTAATCGGTCTTTGGGTTTTTATAACCTATGTGCATTACCTTACATTTGTCCAAGTTGAATGGCATCTGCCAAGTAGCAGACCATTCGCCCAACCTGTCAAGATCATTCTGAAGCGTTCTTACGCCCTCCTCAGTACCTACACTACTTCCTAATTTCGTATCGTCTGCAAATTTTGAGATTGCACTTAGAAGCCCGACGTCTATATCGTTAATATAGATGATAAAAAGTAAAGGACCCAGAACGGAACCCTGAGGGACACCACTGGTGACGGGCGCCCACTCCGAAGCCACTCCATTTATTACCACTCTCTGCTTTCTATCTTTAACCAATCCTCAATCCAGTTGGAAACGAGCCCGGTGATTCCCAGTCCTTTGACTTTAGCTATCAATCTAGCGTGAGGGACTTTGTCAAAGGCTTTTTGAAAGTTGAGATACACTATATCTGTTGCCCTACTTGCATCGTATAGTGTATGCATATTATGGAAAAACTCTAATAGGTTTGTCAGACAGGATCTATGTCGCCTAAATCCATGTTGAGAATAAAAAATTAGATTTAGATTCAAGGTGATACACAATACGTTTTGTAATGATGGATTCCAACAGTTTGCCGACAACTGATGTTAAACTGATCGGGCGATAATTACAAGGATTTTTCCTATCACCCTTTTTAAAGATAGGTGTTACATTTGCTAACTTCCAGTCGGTTGGAACTTTCCCTAACTCGATTGATTGTTTGAATATGGTTACTAAGTCGTCAACAACATTGTGGCTAGCCTCTTTTAATACCCTTGGAAGAAATAAGTCGGGGCCAGGTGATTTGTATTTGTTCATCTTATCAATTAATTGCTGTACCTCATTTCTCGTAAAACTTATGGTCTCTCCGGGATGGTCACCGTCATATGTAATCCGAGGACTTGGCACTTCTATTGTGTCTTCCTCCGTGAAGACTGTAACGAAGAACTCGTTTAACGTATTAGCTATATCTTTATCACCGAATTTCAGTACGCCATTTCTATCTTTTAAGGGGCCTACAGAATTTTTAATTGGCTTTCTGCTATTAACATGGGCAAAAAATTCTTTAGGGTTAACTTTACAGAGTGAGGCAACTCTAGCTTCTTCATCACGTTTGGCTGATCTAATTAAGGACTTAACCCTCCTACGTAGGTTTATATAGTTTACTGAATTAGTCTGGTTGAAATGCGACTTAAGTAGTTTGTAGGCCAGAGCTTTCCAAACTTTTAACGTTGGCGACAAACTATTTAAGCATAACAATTTTCACGACACATTAATTAATTTTTGTTATCAAATATCAAATATCAGATAATTTTTCAGTAGGTGGTTTATCTTGTAGCCGATTTTGTTGATAGAAAAATCAAAATTTTCAAAATACAAAAAACACTAATGTGTCGCGACACACCAGTTTGGAAAGCTCTGTTGTAGGCTCTATTTCTTCCCGTAATAGCACTACTAATTTCGTTGTTAAACCATTTCGGTGACTTTGTTGACAAGGAAACCATTTTAGTGGGTATAAAAGTGTTCTGTAATATTCTAAATTGATCCCTATATGAGCTCCAAGTGACATTGACATCCTCACTTATTAGAACTTCAAGTGTGTCTAAACTACTTCGGAAGCTTTCAAAATTTGCTCTCGAGAAATCCAGTCTTTCACGAGTCTTTTTGCGTGTATTAACTGGAACCCTGAGGTCAAACCTAATCAAGTTATGATGGCTGTTACTTAAATTTTCACCAATAGTCAGGTTAGAGACTAGGTCATCTTCGTTCGTGAATATGAGGTCTAGTTTATTATTACCCCTAGTAGGCCCGTCAACCCATTGACTTAAGTTATCATCGGCAAATTCCAACAGTCTTGAGCCCTCAGCATCAACTGTTTTCCCAATTTACATTACCACAATTAAAATCAGCAAAAATCACACTGATCTTATTATTCACTATTCTGCTTAATTTGTTATACAAGTTTATATCCTTATCAACGGAGTAGTGAGGTTGTCTATATACTAGAAGTAGCTGCACTACTTTATTATTTAGGTTTAGATCAATTCCCAACATTTCATGAGCAGATACGATATTACTGTTTAACGGGTGCAGGGAGTCCCGAGCATACAAAAGTACACCGCCGCCTTCCCTTCCGTTTATCTTTGTGAAACATTTTGTAACCTACCATTTCAAATTCTCCTACAAAATCCCTTGATTCAGAATGAATCCAGGATTCCGTTATTCCAATGATATCAAAGTTCTCAGTTTTGACAAGCGCTATAAATTCCATTAGTTTGTTTCTAATTGACCTAGCATTGAAGAGCACAGTTTTGAGTGATTTTGAGTTGTGATTTTTCCTAACTGGCCTGAGTCGTTTCCCGACGCAGTTCAACTAACTACTGTTGGAGGGGGACTAACTGCTGGGGGAGTAGGTTTATTATTATTATTATTGCAATTTCTTGGTATTTTTTTAATGAAGTGTAGAAGCGAAGCTGATGTTTTGCAAGTAGAAAGGTCCCGCTAAAAAAGCTTGGAAACCAATTGATATATATATATTAGGGTGTTTCATACCTATAGGGTAAAATAAAAATGAGCTTGGAGTTTTAATCCACACGTTTCTCCGTATTCTAAAGAACAAGAAAACACGTTTGTGCAAGTTTGAACCAGATCGCGCTGCATTTAGAGGTCCCCAACTTTGACGACTTTTTGTCAGTTCATTTCTCGCCTGCCTGCAGTGAAGACGGTTTTCTTCGTCACTTGAGCGGTTCGTGTTGTATAGCCTATTGGACAACTATGGAGGTAATTATATATGCTACTAATTATCTCATTTTACTGTGGTATTGAAATTTATTATTATTTAATTTCTGTCATTTTACTGTGGTAGTGATATTTATTATTAATATTACATGAAATTAATTAGTCTGTTGCATATTGGACAACTAAGCTGGTAATTATTTATGATACTAATTAATGTAATTTTACTGCGGTATTGAAATTTATTTAATTAATGAATTGTCAAAGAGAACGTAGTGTACACGTATCAGTTTATAAATAAAGAAAAGCAGTAACTGGGACTCGAACCAGTGTCATAGCCGTTTGGCGGCATCGCTCAAGTCGGCGTACACAGCACGCTATCCACTCCCTAGATGGTGTAGTGGATAGCGTGCTGTGTACGCCGACTTGAGCGATGCCGCCAAACGGCTATGACACTGGTTCGAGTCCCAGTTACTGCTTTTCTTTATTTAATTAATGAAATTAATTACGATGTGAAATTATTTAGTTTGTTTTCTTTTCCAGGTGTCTACCAGAGCGAAAACAGAAGTGTTTCTTATTGGCCAGACGGATGCGAACATCACATCAAGTGGCCTTCCAACTCAGTTGCAAGTACTCAAAAAGTACTTTTACCACCAAAATGAGCAAAAATTTGGACGTACTAAATGCCTGAACCTGTGCCTGGATGCCTGTCTCATATTTTGGGAGAGAGCGAGAATCCCCATGATGCGTCGAGATTCGGCCTTGAGGAAGATGGAATCCCTTCTCAAGGAATACGACCGGCTTGTGAAGCACAAGTCACATAAAGCAGAGTCCTTCCGAGTGAAGGAGGCGATGTTCAAGGAGGCAATAGCGAAGGAGATCATGGACATTGCTCATTCACAGGCTAAGGAAATGATGAAGAATCAGGAGGACATCCACTTTCTCGACATGCAGCGTGAAGATCCAAATTCCTGCAGCATGGGCCCTGTTGACATGAAGCTTCACTATAAGGAGATTAGGAAAAGGAAGAGGCTGGACAAGATTAAGGAACAACAGGAGAAGGCCAGGAAGGAACAAGGAGCTGCAGAAGATACGGGGCTTAGTGATTTCAACTTCGTCAGAGACTGACTCAGATGTCGTTGACCCAACCGTGGAAGTTTTTCCATCACAAAGAGTTCAACTGTTCTCTGACGAAGGAGCAGAAGCAGTATTTGCTCAAAACTGTGATGCAGCTAGGGCGAAATACCCGAATAAAAACCGAAGGATTTCATGGACAAATGATTCGCAAGAAGTGGTTATGTTTTGTATCTTTGTGAAAATGTGTAGTGAAATGGTACTCGTTTGTTGAATAAAAATTCATTGACAGATTTTTTTAATTTTTTTCGTTTATGATCTACCAGAGCATCAAACTGGGGACCCGTAAACTTTAAACTATTGAATTAATACTTCGGTTTATCAGTCTCCTCAGCAAATGGAACAAGGGGATCCATGTGGATTAAAATTTTTCCAAACTTTTAATTTATGAAACACCCTAATATATATATATATATATATATATTATATGAAAAATTATTTCACGAAAGTGGTTTATTCATCATATATATATATATATTGGTTTCCAAGCTTTTTTGTAGCGGGACCTTTCTACTTGCAAAACATCAACTTCGCTTCTACACTTCATTAAAAAAAATATCAAGAAATTGCAATAATAATAATACTTTTGTATTTATTATTTATTTTTTTATTTTTTAGTTTATTCTTATTAGCTAAAATGTAATAAGATATTGCTATTTTTTTCTGTAAATTTTACAGAAACGAAAATATTTTCCGGGGTGCTTCCGGCCCCGATGGGGCCGGAAGCACTCCGGAAAGGCCTTGGAATCGTTTTCTTTTCCTTGTGTGTTGCAGCATTTATTCATTTCACGTGTTTTATTGTGAAATTCATCCCATATATATATATATATATATATATATATATATATATATGGGATGAATTTCACAATAAAACACGTGAAATGAATAAATGCTGCAAACCCACAAGGAAAAAGAAAAACGATTCCAAGGCCTTTCGTGTATTCAAAGCTACACCTCGTCAGGGAATGAAGATAAAAGGCGAGAAGCCCATAAATATATACAACGTACAGGAAAACCAAAACAATTAGCACATACTTAACAAGGGTTGAGAGAGCAAAAGAAATTTTAACATGATGTCGTCAATGTTATACGTCCCCGCACTGTTATTGAAAGTGTTTTTAAAATGAATAAATGCACATTCTAGAATATTTCTTTCTATTATATCTCTGTTTTTAACAAGCGCTTTAGAACTATCCACTTGATGCTATGGTTACATCTATACATATGGTTAAATAAAGCATTGGAAGTATTAGCTGTTCTACACGCATATTTATGCTGTTTTACCCTAATATCTAACGTTTTACCGGTTTGGCCTATATATACTGAGTTACATTGTGTACATCCAATCGAATACACACAGCCAACAACATTATCAGGGCTATTCTTTATTAGGCGTGATTTAACAGTATTATTATACTTAAAGATTACATTAATGCCAATTGCTTTAAGTACAGTTGGAAGGTATTGAAAATTAACATGGTAAGGTAGGCTAAGGATATTTTTACGCTGAAATTCCTTTACAATTACATTATTATAATACCTATTCTTGGCTTTCTTAAGACAGTTATCTAAAAATGAAGTAGGATAACATAATTTAGTACCAATATTCATGATATTGCATAACTCGGAATCTAAAAATTCAGGACTGACAACTCTCAATGCTCGAAGAAACATAGCAGAGAAAATAGAGGATTTAATCGAAGGATGATGGTCAGAATAAAAATGCACATAAGAGTTATTATTAGTAGGCTTACGGTAGACTTCATATTTGAACTGATTAGAGCATCTCCAAATTTTTAGATCAAGAAAAGATAGGCTTCCATCATTTTCTTTTTCAACTGTAAACTTAATAGATCGGACTAAATTGTTGAGACTACCAAGAAGTAAGTCCACATCCAAATTATTAGGCCAAAGGCATAAAATATCATCTATATACCTGTACCAAACCAGGTTAAAATTAACAATCGTAGGCAAAATTCTACTTTCAAAAAATTCCATATATAAATTAGCTAGTACAGGTGAAAGGGGATTTCCCATAGCCAATCCAAACGACATAGCATAAAACTTATTTTCAAACTGAAATTTACAATCTTTGACACAAAGCTTAATTAACTCAATAAGAGTGTTGTGTTGAACAGGGAAAGAATATTCAGAGATCTTATCTTTTAAAAAATCAAGTAGGTCATCAACAGGGACTTTTGTGAATAGCGAGCATACATCGAAGCTTACCAATTTGAAATTAGGGTCATTAGGGAATTTCAGTTTGTCAATAAGATCCATGCTATTTACAATATGTGACTCAGAAATAGAGCCAACTAACGGCGTTAATAAACTAACTAACCATTTTGATAGCTTATAGGTTACGGAGCCCACTGAGCTAACAATAGGCCTCATGGGATTATTAACTTTGTGTGTTTTTACTAAGCCGTACAGATATGGTAGTGACGGATTGATACTAAGAAACTGCTGTGAAAGCCCATTATAGTTATTTTTTAATATTTCTCTTAATTTTCTGTTAAACATTTTATTAACATCCTCCAATGGGTCTCTATTTAGAGGTTTGTACGTGTCACGATCACTTAATAACGTATTCATCTTTTCAACATAACTGTTTTTGTCCATGATGACGATCGAATTGGATTTGTCCGCTTTAGTAATATGTAATCATTATTTTTAGGGCTTTTTCAAACCTCAAAGGATAATTCGATTCAAACCTCGTATTAAAAGCACTATACACACAACCTTTGGCTAAAGTCACCTCACTTTCGGAAATATTACTATGTTTTTCAAAATTAATAAAAGACAGCAATCAGTAAACTGCTGGGCTTTTTTGGGACTGAGAAACCTAACCCAAAGCCTAACGCACATTTCGTATTGAAGTCTAGCTCTTGGGACGACAAGTTAACAATATTACTAAAATCACTTTTTTAGTCGAGTAACTATTACGAATTAAATCCTCCAGTCTATTGTTTAATTTCCTATTCTGAGTTCTGCATCTTCTACGTAAGTTGTTGTAAATATCATCCAAAAGTGTACTTCTCCACGCATGAGGAACGGTGGAAAAAAATATATTTTTTCTTACTTCGGACTCTCTGAAGGCGTTCTTCACTTCAATGCGGGCTATATTAATATGTTTCTTTAAAATAATCCTTTCGGTGTCACCAAACGGCGTATCGTCCAACATACGGTATCGTCTTCCAAGCAGGGATTTTGGGATGACTTTTTCACTATAACACTTCCTAAGGAAATCGAATTGATTCTTAAGAGAATGTGCATGAGCAATAGCAGAACGGTAACTTCTAAAAATCGATCGGAGAGAAGGGAATATGGTTGTAAAAAGAGCAGTGAAGAGGACACGCGTGGGCTTTGATCGCTTCCGATCAGTGAGATTCTTTCACAAATACGTACGCCTTCCCTGATGACCTACCCGCCCACTTTTTTTTCGAGCAAAGGTCACCTGACCCCTTATACGAACACGGGGTGGGTCATTCGGTTCAAGGATGACCAAACTGGAACTATCATTATATAAAGGAGAGGAAAAATAACGAAATTGTCCATTCCTTCGCTGTCATCTTCAGTGCGAAGAATAGTTCTGAAAATCCTCAGCGTTAAACATGTTCAAATCAGTAAGTGTTTCTCTTAACAGCAACTGATTATATATATATATATATATATATATCATGTAAATTAAAACAACCCCCTTCTTAGTACTCCCAGAAAATAAAATGCTTTACTAGACCACATCATTTATTTTGTCCCCACAAACTGGCTTCAAATTACGGGCATTATAAACTACAGTATATATACCCGACAGCAGCAGGAGGTTACCCCGTAATATTAAAATTCACTCCAGAATGAAACACTTAAAATGATATAGTTGAACTTCCTATAACAACACCAACCCCAATAATAATAATAATTCAGCCAAATTTTAATATAATTCAAGTTAAGGATTTCTTTACCAAATTTACAATTTTACGATTAATTTAGAATTACGATAATTAATAATTGATAATCGAAATTCTCTCTTTAATTATTAAGTGTGAATACCTCAGTAGTTTGTTAGTCCTAAAATGTTTTTTTTTAAAAACGCGAAAAAAAAAAAATACCACACTTAATTTCGTTTTTTTCTCCCACATTTTAACCCTACAAAAATTTAGGATATTTAGTTTTGCGTTAAATTAACTTTATATCCTATAATACGTTTAACATTATAACAATTAACCCCAAAATATTATTAATATATATATATATATATATATATATATATTTTTAATGCTAATTTCGAATTTTTTGGGAGCAGGTAATCCTTTTGGCAGTGTTGGGAGTTTGTTTGGCGCAGCATTTCAGCAGCTTTAGAAAACCCCATTTCCCGCGCCCCCAACAATTCGTGCCCCCTGCGAGATCAGTAGGTCCAGTGGTGCGATTGCTGAGGTCTGAAAGTGAGGGACCCCGAGCTGATGGATCGTATTTCTTCGAGTAAGTCCGATTTTACTTCAACGTACGACGTTTACGCTAGACCCGCTATGTTCTTGGACATATAGCTTAACGTATATATACACACATTAAAAATATATTACATTTGTAGGGAAAAAAATGTAAAACTATTACTAATTATTAATTTTTGGTGCTTTTTCAAAATTTCATTTTTGGGATTTCCTACCCCCGCGTAACTATATTTTATATTAAAATGTATGTATACCACGTTATCTGTTCTATAAAATATAACATATAATGAGGTGTGTATATATATATATTATTGAATTTAACATTTACCGAACGTGTTTGATTATGGAATTGAACATGTCTTAAACACGTCCTTTATTCAATTTGATTATTTTTGGTTAAATTTTGATAAAATTTCTTAAGAAAACTATAAATTCATAAAAGTTAATTTTAACTGTTGCAAAAAAAGTAATAAAAATAATTAATAATTGTTATATCCAATTATTATTAATTGTGTAAAAAAATTAGGACGAATATAAAAAATATTTAAAATTACGGGAATCGATTTTAATTAATTAATTAATTAATTGGGTTATTATTTGTTGTTATATCTTTATTAATTAAGTTAATTCTTAATTTAATATCATTTTTGATTGATTTCAGCTTCGCGAGTGAAGATGGCATAAGCCGAAATGAACAAGGAAGATTGAAGGCCCCAGACACTTACGAAATCACCGGAGCTTACAGGTAAGTCCTAGAAATCATTATACTAGTACACTAATTACTATATGTATATTATACCAGTATACCAATATATATATATATATATATACCCAGAAAATTGGGTATAAAACTTTTTCAGAAACATTTTAATTTAAAAGTCTATTATTTTTTTTTTAAATAATTTTAAACCACTTTTTTTAAAGTTATTATTTCATTCTACTTTTAAGTTTAAAATTTACAGTTTCTTAAAAAATATAAAAGTTCCCCATTTACACATTTATAGAAAACGGAAACTTTTTGTCTTTTTTCAGTTTCACGGCGCCTGATGGTACTCCCGTACGAGTTTCCTACATTGCTGATGAACTCGGATTCAGGGCTGATTCACCAAATCTGCCTGTTGCACCCCCTGCACCTCCTCATTCTCTTGCCCAGATCAGGGCAGCGGAGCAAGAGTTCGCAAGGTTTGTACACACAAACAAAATTGTTTCAAAGTGAAACCGGTAAATAATACGTAGGATAATATATATGTAACAAGCGTAATATATATGTAATATATAATAATATAGGCCCTATAATATATATATATATTATAGGAATCTAAAATATAGGTTCATCATCATATAAAAATATATATAAAAATTACAGTTCCTCATCAATTGACAGTTATAAAGTCTCCGTAATTCGAAGGGTAACTCAGAAAAATTGAATTTTATTAGATATTACAATATCCCACGGCTTTGGTATAGTTTCCTTCTCACGTGATAGCTGTATAAGTTATTTTTTTTCTTTTTCTTTTCCAGGAAGGGACAAACCTTCAGAGGTTAAAAGATTTCCGTGGTGGCTCAGATGGACCAGAATGGCTTTTAAGATGTACCGACTTCATTTTTTTTTTTTTTTTTTACTTCAGGTTTTTGGAAATATTAAATATGTAGTTAAAAGCACTTAAATTTTTTAATTAAAAACTTTATAAAGTTAATTTTAAGATGGACGTTACAATAATATTGGATAATTTTTGAAAAAAAAAAAAAACATTTTTTGGTTTTATTTTTCTTTCATGAAAAATTGCTGCGTATTTTTAAAAAATAATTTAAAATAAATTAAAATGCCAAGAATGATCCAAATTGATAGATAAAGTATGGTTTATCTATCATGAAAAGGTAGACAAACGTATCTAAAATGTGTTATCGGTAATGGATACGTAATAAAAATTTGGCTCCTGTTTGGGTAAGATATCTACATGCTTCAGACGCGTGATGCGATACTGTTTTATCATTGCAAGACGAGATGATTGTCGTCGCTTAGCTAAAGAATTCGTATCCACCCGAAGAGGATGCCAGTGGGCATCGAAACTGTTGTGGAAATAAACTCTGTCTATTACGGAGACAAGCCCAAACTATTAAGAAATGAATATCGTAATGAAATAGCTTCGAGTTTCGGTCGGAAGCTCCCCAGGAAGACATAACCATCCTGGCTGCTCCTCAGAAATACATAACCGTCCTGGTTGTTCCCCTAGATTAGGTGAAAGACTCCAGCTTCAACAGTTTACGTGGATCGGTTTAAACAGAAACCAAAAGAAAAAATATATATTTTTTCTGTTCCCAATTATGAAACATTATTATTATATCAGTTTTTTGGGTTCACAACATTTTCTTGGAGAATCTGGAATTTCTTTTTAATCTCACATTTCATTATCTTAATTCGCATTTATGATTATGTTTATACTGCCATACATTGCCCAACACGCGCAGTAAGAAAGGTTACAGTCCCCATATTCTTTAACGAGTAACCAAATCTGATCAGTGATCATAATCTGATCTAACTGATAGCAAAAACATGGTCAGAAACTCGGTTTCATTACGAGAGATATAGAGTGCATACACGCAAGTTTATCATTACATACAGTATACACGCACGTTTATCACTGCATACAGTATACACGCACGTTTATCATTACAGTATATCTGAACTGCATCCAGTTGGAAAATTTTAGTGGGTGGAAAAATTATGCTAAGATCTTACGGATAAAATAATTAAACCCTCTAATTAACTGATAACTTTACTCTTATTACCGTACATATGCTAAATCTTATCCTATAAAGATAGTTTCATTACAGTAAACAAACAAGTTCAATGCTTCGACCGAACTATCGACTTTTCTAATCAAAGTATAATCGACATACAAATAAGGTTAGAAACTAGAAGACCTTAAAACTCGTCCTAAAGAGAGTTAAGAATCATTTGAAGGGTTAAATATAAATTTGAATGAAGTAGATTAGCAAGTATAAAAACGTAATTAAAGGAAGTAGAGTGGAAATTACTACTTCGCGAAAAATTCAGAAGAAATATTACTTATAGTAGAAAACCAAACCAAACCCCTATCGGTGAAACATGTTCCAAAGAGACAATAAAAATATTTTAGCTTTGTTGTGAGAGGACAAAGACCGTTCAACAAGTTGCCCAAGGAACTACGAAACACGATTGGTGGAATAGTGAAAATCTTCAAAAGACTAAACGTTTGGTTCAGAACAATACCTGATGAGCTGGAAATACCTGACTATGTGAAATGGAGAGCGCAAAAAACAACAACTCTACTTCACGAGGCCAACTCGAGAGGAGGTGCAACAAGCCTGACTTCCGTGAAATGAGGGAATCATCGCACGGAACACCTAAACGGTTGAAAGAAAAGGTGTGTGTGTGTGTGTGTGTGTGTGTGTATATATATATATATATATTATAGCGCTCATAAGTATTCGTACATATAAATATTTCAGCTATATTCGTCCATATCTTTTGTATCATGCATTGGATAGTTATGAAAAGTTTATCGTTCTTTTGGAAAAATCAAACATACACACACACACATATATATATATATACTGTTCAATCAGTGCCCAAAGAACTAAGGAACACGAGTGGTATAGTAGCAGAAATCTTCAAAAGAAGACTAGACGCCTGGCTCAGAACATTTCCAGATGAGCCGGGAGTACCAAGCTATGTGAAGTGTAGAGCACAAGTAACCAACTCTTTACTTCACCAGGCCAACAAGCCTGACCTTCGTGAAATAAGGAATCATCGCACGGAACACCTGAAAGGTTGAAAGGAAAGGTATACTCGTATATACATATACAGGGTGTTTCAGGTCGACCCTAGAAATACCAAATACAAATTCCGCTAATTTCCATATTTCTAGGGTCGACCTGAAACACCCTGTATATAAGCAAATTTTCAATCCCCACACCAAACTCCTTCCTTAACTCCATTTGTGGGCGGCTACCACCATTCCCAACCTTCTCCCGCCTCCCACACCTAACCTCCTACAGCGATCATGTGGTTTTGTCGACCTTCTTGCGGGTATACTACTGTAAACATCCTGTAGAAAGTACAGCTTTGAGTTTGTTTCTTTATATGCAAATGTCTAAGGTCTCCTCTCTCTCTCTCTCTCTCTCTCTCTATATATATATATATAGGTAACTTCAGCCTGAGCATTGACAGGGTGAGTGGTCAGCCAAACCCAGAACCAGAAACTGAGAGCGAACTCAGAGCCTCATTGACCATAATCCGACAGGAAGACCACTGAACAACAAAGAACCTTAAAATAAAGATAGACGCTTAGCAATGATAAATAAAAACACTTATTAACATTGCGAGGAAAGTACGAGTAATTCCTTTATCCAGTTGAGAATTGTCGGAAACGCCATGAATACCTGGCTTCCGGACTCGAACGAATACAAACAATGGTCCTTCACACATAACATAGACAGGAAAACAAAGGTGTTCTGTCTGCAATTATTAATAATAAATAATAATAATAATAATACTTACGAGCTGAATTAAATTATAAAGAATTACAATGGAGAATTAGTGAAATCGTAACGATAGAATAAAGAAAAGATAAAGTGAGGTACTGAAGTTTTCCCAGTTTTTTATTCCAAGTTGGGTTTTTTGGGAGGTTATTCTACCTTGGAAAGTTCTCTTCTTTAAATTTTATTCAGCCTTTAACTATTTACGGAAGCCTCGTTATTGCGTTGACTCCCTTTTTGCTTGGCATTGCTGCTGATGCGGAATGATGATTTCTACTTAAGCTATGAATGAATTGACTGATTAATATATATATATATAATATATATATATATATATATATATATATAGAGAGAGAGAGAGAGAGAGAGAGAGAGAGAGTTACAAGTTACAAGGAAAAGAAGTACCTCAAAAGGCCTTGCGGCCCATACCGAGGAGGTACCTTTTTAAATGGCAACGGGTGCCAGCAAAAACTTTCTACACCCTCAAATAGTGTGCAAGATTTTCTAACCTTTTCTTGAATTGATCCACAGAGGAACTGTTCACAACTTCTGAAGGTAACCTGTTCCATGTGTCACAGATCTTATACGTAAAGTAATTCCCACACACACTAGTCCTAAACCGTTTCAAATCCAACTTCCAACCATTGTTGCGAGTTGGGTTATCATTTAAACTAAACATACTTCTAAAATCGACATCGTTGAACCTGCGTAAGAGCTTGAAAACCTCCTCGATCAGTTGACCGCGCAGCCTCCGAGTTTCAAGCGAAAACAAGTTCAGGGCGCGTAACCGTCGATTGTAGCCCATATGCCTAACGGAAGGGATTAACTTTGTGGCCCTCGCCTGCACTCGCTCCAGCCTCTCAATATCTTTCCTGAGGGTGGGCGAGCAGAACTGCACAGCATACTCCAGGTGCGGCCGAACCAGGGAATTGTACAGAGAGAGCACAATCTCCTTGTTCCGAAACTGAAATTGCCTCCTGATATAACCCAACAGCTTCTGGGCTTTCTTTTCCACCTCTACGCACTGTTTCGTAAACTTAAGGTCGCTGCTAATTAGCACACCCAAGTCCTTTTCTAAATCAGTCACCTCGATATGACTCCCCAACATCGAGTAGTCCGACTTGGGATTGGCGTAGCCAATGTGCATCACTTTGCATTTACCCAAGTTAAACGGCATTTGCCATTTTTCGGACCACTCTCCTATCCTACCTAGGTCCGCACGCAGTTGCTCGATCGCTTCGGGCGTCCCAACATTAGAGAGAGAGAGAGAGAGAGAGAGAGAGAGAGAGAGAGAGAGTTACAAGGACAAGAGGAAGCCTCAAAGACCTTTCGGTCCACTCTGGGAGGTTCCTGTTATTAAAAGTTTATTTTTCTTTCAACTATCCTAGCAGTAGTAGAAAACTGGATAGGAAAGTAGAAGGCTCTCTCCCCACCCTCCGCTCCCTCCCTGCCAGAGGCAGGTACGGAAAAAGGTTGAAGAAAATACCTTGACCCTGGAAAAGTAGCCAAGGAAATTTTACAGGAAAGTGGAGAATATATAAATAGCTCTATATTTAGCTTGCTCACAGAGACACCGTGCAAGCGATCTCCTGCAGAGTTTTCTTATGTTTTAATCTTAAACTATGAGAGTATTCAGTACTTTGTCTAGCCTATTTTTAAACACATTTACACTTTGACTGGAAACAACCTCTGAGGGAAGTTAGTTCCAGATATTAACTATTTTATAGGAAAAGAAATTTCCGCAGACAGAGGTCCTAAATGTCTTTAGTTCCAGTTTAAACCCATTATTTCTTGTCGGATTGGCATTAAGTGAGAATAAGTTTCTGTAATCTACCCTGTCTATTCCTTTGAGCATCTTGAAGACTTGAATAAGCTGACCCCGCAACCTCCTCGTCTCTAAGCTAAACAGATTTAGGCGCTCCAATCTCCGTTGGTAGCTTTGCATTCTCATTGAAGGGATCAATTTCGTAGCCCTTGCTTGTACTCTTTCTAACCTTTCTATATCCTTCCTGAGGGATGGAGACCAAAACTGCGCACAGTATTCCAGTTGAGGTCTGACTAGAGAATTATAAAGAGATATTACAGTCTCCTTGTTCCGAAACTGGAACTGTCTTTTAATATAACCTAATAATTTTAGGCCCTCTTTTCGACTTCTACACAGTGCTTCGACGGTTTCAGATCGTTGCTGATATAGACCCCAAGTCTTTCTCTAGATCGGTCTCAGTCAAGTTCCTTCCCAAGAGAGAGTAATCGGTCTTTGGGTTTTTATAACCTATGTGCATTACCTTACATTTGTCCAAGTTGAATGGCATCTGCCAAGTAGCAGACCATTCGCCCAACCTGTCAAGATCATTCTGAAGCGTTCTTACGCCCTCCTCAGTACCTACACTACTTCCTAATTTCGTATCGTCTGCAAATTTTGAGATTGCACTTAGAAGCCCGACGTCTATATCGTTAATATAGATGATAAAAAGTAAAGGACCCAGAACGGAACCCTGTGGGACACCACTGGTGACGGGCGCCCACTCCGAAGCCACTCCATTTATTACCACTCTCTGCTTTCTATCTTTTAACCAATCCTCAATCCAGTTGGAAACGAGCTCGGTGATTCCTAGTCCTTTGACTTTAGCTATCAATCTAGCGTGAGGGACTTTGTCAAAGGCTTTTTGAAAGTTGAGATACACTATATCTGTTGCCCTACTTGCATCGTATAGTGTATGCATATTATGGAAAAACTCTAATAGGTTTGTCAGACAGGATCTATGTCGCCTAAATCCATGTTGAGAATAAAAAATTAGATTGTTAGATTCAAGGTGATACACAATACGTTTTGTAATGATGGATTCCAACAGTTTGCCGACAACTGATGTTAAACTGATCGGGCGATAATTACAAGGATTTCCTCATCACCCTTTTAAAGATAGGTGTTACATTTGCTAACTTCCAGTCGGTTGGAACTTTCCCTAACTCGATTGATTGTTTGAATATGGTTACTAAGTCGTCAACAACATTGTGGCTAGCCTCTTTTAATACCCTTGGAAGAAATAAGTCGGGGCCAGGTGATTTGTATTTGTTCATCTTATCAATTAATTGCTGTACCTCATTTCTCGTAAAACTTATGGTCTCTACGGGATGGTCACCGTCATATGTAATCCGAGGACTTGGCACTTCTATTGTGTCTTCCTCCGTGAAGACTGTAACGAAGAACTCGTTTAACGTATTAGCTATATCTTTATCACCGAATTTCAGTACGCCATTTCTATCTTTTAAGGGGCCTACAGAATTTTTAATTGGCTTTCTGCTATTAACATGGGCAAAAAATTCTTTAGGGTTAACTTTACAGAGTGAGGCAACTCTAGCTTCTTCATCACGTTTGGCTGATCTAATTAAGGACTTAACCCTCCTACGTAGGTTTATATAGTTTACTGAATTAGTCTGGTTGAAATGCGACTTAAGTAGTTTGTAGGCCAGAGCTTTCCAAACTTTTAACGTTGGCGACAAACTATTTAAGCATAACAATTTTCACGACACATTAATTAATTTTTGTTATCAAATATCAAATATCAGATAATTTTTCAGTAGGTGGTTTATCTTGTAGCCGATTTTGTTGATAGAAAAATCAAAATTTTCAAAATACAAAAAACACTAATGTGTCGCGACACACCAGTTTGGAAAGCTCTGTTGTAGGCTCTATTTCTTCCCGTAATAGCACTACTAATTTCGTTGTTAAACCATTTCGGTGACTTTGTTGACAAGGAAACCATTTTAGTGGGTATAAAAGTGTTCTGTAATATTCTAAATTGATCCCTATATGAGCTCCAGGTGACATTGACATCCTCACTTATTAGAACTTCAATTGTGTCTAAACTACTTCGGAAGCTTTCAAAATTTGCTCTCGAGAAATCCAGTCTTTCACGAGTCTTTTCGCGTGTATTAACTGGAACCCTGAGTCAAACCTAATCAATTATGATCGCTGTTACTTAAATTTTCACCAATAGTCAGGTTAGAGACTAGGTCATCTTCGTTCGTGAATATGAGGTCTAGTTTATTATTACCCCTAGTAGGCCCGTCAACCCATTGACTTAATAAGTTATCATCGGCAAATTCCAACAGTCTTGAGCCCTCAGCATCAGCTGTGTTTTCCCAATTTACATTACCACAATTAAAATCACCAAAAATCACACTGATCTTATTATTCACTATTCTGCTTAATTTGTTATACAAGTTTATATCCTTATCAACGGAGTAGTGAGGTGGTCTATATACTAGAAGTAGCTGCACTACTTTATTATTTAGGTTTAGATCAATTCCCAACATTTCATGAGCAGATACGATATTACTGTTTACCGGGTGCAGGGAGTCCCGAGCATACAAAAGTACACCGCCGCCTTCCCTTCCGTTCCTATCTTTGTGAAACATTTTGTAACCTACATTTCAAATTCTCCTACAAAATCCCTTGATTCAGAATGAATCCAGGATTCCGTTATTCCAATGATATCAAAGTTCTCAGTTTTGACAAGCGCTATAAATTCCATTAGTTTGTTTCTAATTGACCTAGCATTGAAGAGCACAGTTTTGAGTGATTTTGAGTTGTGATTTTTCCTAACTGGCCTGAGTCGTTTCCCGACGCAGTTGAACTAACTACTGTTGGAGGGGGACTAACTGCTGGGGGAGTAGGTTAACTGTTTGGGGAACAGGATCAATTGCTGGTTTGGGGGGTGCTAGTTTAAAAAGATTATACAAATTAATGTTCAGTAAATCACCATACTTCTTTTTCCCCTTCTGGTTAAAATGTATCCCGTCCGAACCAAAGTATTCCCAATTTCCGTAGAATGTAGGCCAAAAATCGACAAACTTTAGGCCTTTTTCATCACACATGCGTTTAACTCTTTTATTTATGCTAATGGCTTTACTTAGAGTATAGTCACTAGCACCCATTCGAGGGAGAATTCCTACGACCATACCCATGTCTGTCCTATCCCTAACCTTGTCAGTTAGGTTCTTGAATTCTTTTATAATGGACTCTGTCTGCCCTCCTGTCCCTCCCAGAAAAACGTCATTGCCACCAACATGGACAATGATAGGGCAACTCTTATTCTTGATATTAATTTTGCCTAATTCCCTATTAATTATCTGGCTTGTGGCACCCGGAAAACATCGGAGTTTTCTCTTGGTCACCCGTCTTGCTCCGAAAAAGTCCCCTTGATTCCTTAGCATAGAATCCCCAATTAAAAAGGATTCATCCTCCTCATCAGCAAGTAAGTGAAACTTATTTTTGATGGTAATGGGTTCCAAATCCTTATGTTTTGGTTTTGGTTTGGAGGATCTTTTATTTTTGACCAATTTGAATTCGTGTTCCTCCGTTCTATTTTCCGGAATAGTCACCGTGTTTTCCAAGCGTGCCACGCTTTGTTCTAGATGCTTAATCTTACAGTTTAAATCTGCTGGTGTGTTTTTAGTTTGATCTTGTCCACTGGGTTGGATTTCCAGTGCTACGACCCTAGCTTCAAGCTTTTTTACTAATTCCTTTAGCTCTTTAACTTCCTTTTCGTGGTTGTCTCTAAGTTTACAAAACAAACATACACTAAGGGATGTGATATCGCTGATACTACCTTCAGGGAAGTCAACGCACCAATGATTAACTTTACATTTAAAGCATTCTGCTTTCAATTTAGCTGGCCCTGCCATTTTTTTTTTTTTTTCTGAATACTCTGAATAAGATAAAGCGTTCTAGCAATGAAAACTATCAAAAACGTTCTGACCAGTATATAAAAAGGGGGGGGGGGGGGGGGGAATTCATCCCGCGCGTAGACGCATCCACCTGCTTGCAAGTGACGTTCATCCCTTCCAGAAGACTACACCTCTCCTGCTGCCGCACCGACCAAAGGTCTTCCCAGGGCCGGACAGTCCCAAACGTGTCGCAGCTACCAACTGACAAACACTCGCGACGCAGGCGTCACGGATTTTCCGCCAGGAGCGACAGCGAGATGCAGCCCCTTACTAAGTCTTACTAGTCACTCACAAGCGCCAGACTCTTAGAATCCAGTGTTCAAGGGATATCCCACCAGACCCAGAGTCTACGCTGGCCTGGCAGCCAGCTGGGCAGTAAAGCTCTCTCACCTCAGAGCAGTACAGCCAAGCACCATCAATTGGTCACCAAAGAACGGTCGCAGGGGGCTGGTCAGGCCATTACGCGTTAGGAATGGGCTTAACGGGGCACTAGCCACACTCCATTCATCGCGCCCCTACGCCTGGGACCCCTCCATCCCAGTCTCTCACAACCTACGAGCGTTAAATGGTGTTATTTATAGAGGTTCCAAAGCCTCTCTTCCCACGCATGAGGTAGCAGTAGGGTCCTAATAGTAAAAGAAGAGAAAAATACTTAAAAAAAAAAAAAACTTTTCTTTTAGTATTAAGTCAGAGGAGAACATCCTTAATGTAAGCTAAAAGGACAAAGTAGGGATGGGATGGGGGTCCTAGTAACCCACGGGACAGGATTGTACAACATACTTTACCCGTCCTCCCGAAAGAGAGAAAACCTAAAGGAACTGGCAGCCAATTTCTCTAGAATCCCACGACTCGGGACCGGAGGGCTGTCACACCCCAAGTATAAAGTTTACAACATCCAGAAGAAATGTCATAACCTTTATACCCCCCGCAGGGAGAGAGAGAGAGAGAGAGAGAGAGAGAGAGAGAGAGAGATCGTCCAGGCACGAATTTTAGCTACCTTATGATTGCATGTAATTATGAAACAGAAAAATATTACGTCATCAACGTTCAGTTACGTACCAACAAAACGGGTGAACGAAATAATGAAGTTTGTATATTTTTAAAGGTCGCTTTTCTAATTTCGTAAAATTAGAGAAAGGCCTAGTTGACATCTGAGCATTTTTGTTTACTTTAAAAACCCTAGATTTAACTAAAATTATTAAAAATGGGATTTTTTTTTAAATCGGATTTTCATCAGTTACCCAATAAATAAACACTAATGTTTTTAAGAAAACGAACGATTATAAATTTTGAGGGATAACAACTGTAATTTGTTCGGCCCACACTTCAAACACATACAGTAGGTCCTTATGTGGAAAAGATGCTCTCAAAGAAGGAGGAGGAGACAGATAAACGAAAGTATGAAAAAGAAGAAAACACAGAAATTTATTCCAGTTTTCCTTAACCATAAATACTTTAATTACAGCAAATGTCTTTTAGAGTTATTAATTTTCAAATGTTGTGAAAATCTACAGCGAGAATATTCTTCCTAATTTCCGTACTAATTATGGATCATATTCGGGATATCCCCTTCTTCTTAGCTCCTTTCATTCCCATGTTTTGCCGGTAAGATTAAATGTAACTCAGGTCTATATTCTCTGTTTAAATACTGCTCTGTCTTTTTATCTTTCTGTGGTCAAACCAAAATCTACCTATATTAGATAAAGTTTGGTCAAACCCTCGAGTAAGGCATTTACGTGAAAGCTTTCAGACAAAATCTTTGAGATTCATTTTAATTTTTACAATAGAAAATAAAAAAAAATAAAGATAAATAACACGGAGATAAGATCAACTGATAAACACCAAATATGGTAGATTAATATTATCCAAATTGTATTCGAGTAATATCATAAAAATTACGGGCGGTAATGTCACCAACCAGGAAAAATAAGTCACCCGTAAAACATAAACTGGGTTGAGCCGAATACATTGCACCGTGCAAGCTGGTTCATCACTGCACTCCCCATTCCCATTTCTCACATGGCTTCGGACAACCCATGACTGTGTGGGTTAAAACAATCTTTATTATGTTGTATGGGTTAAAACAATCTTTATTATGTTGAGTAAATTATCATCTTGATTGACTTTTATATAAATGGTAATTTAGACTAAGGATTGTTAAACGAGACGAAAAAAGTATCCATTTAAATTTGTTTAAATCAGGGTTTTCCAAAGTGTGGGTCGCGACCCCATCGGGGCCGGAAGCACTCCGGAAAATATTTTCGTTTTCTGTAAAATTTACAGAAAAAAAAATAGCAATATCTTATTACATTTTAGCTAATAAGTAGAAAGGTCCCGCTACAAAAAAGGAATGAAGATAAAGGCGAGAAGCCCATAAATATATACAACGTACAGGAAAACCAAAACAATTAGCACATACTTAACAAGGGTTAATGAGAGGCAAAAGAAATTTTAACATGATGTCGTCAATGTTATACGTCCCCGCACTGTTATTGAAAGTGTTTTTAAAATGAATAAATGCACATTCTAGAATATTTCTTTCTATTATATCTCTGTTTTTAACAAGCGCTTTAGAACTATCCCACTTGATGCTATGGTTACATCTATACATATGGTTAAATAAAGCATTGGAAGTATTAGCTGTTCTACACGCATATTTATGCTGTTTTACCCTAATATCTAACGTTTTACCGGTTTGGCCTATATATACTGAGTTACATTGTGTACATCCAATCGAATACACACAGCCAACAACATTATCAGGGCTATTCTTTATTAGGCGTGATTTAACAGTATTATTATACTTAAAGATTACATTAATGCCAATTGCTTTAAGTACAGTTGGAAGGTATTGAAAATTAACATGGTAAGGTAGGCTAAGGATATTTTTACGCTGAAATTCCTTTACAATTACATTATTATAATACCTATTCTTGGCTTTCTTAAGACAGTTATCTAAAAATGAAGTAGGATAACATAATTTAGTACCAATATTCATGATATTGCATAACTCGGAATCTAAAAATTCAGGACTGACAACTCTCAATGCTCGAAGAAACATAGCAGAGAAAATAGAGGATTTAATCGAAGGATGATGGTCAGAATAAAAATGCACATAAGAGTTATTATTAGTAGGCTTACGGTAGACTTCATATTTGAACTGATTAGAGCATCTCCAAATTTTTAGATCAAGAAAAGATAGGCTTCCATCATTTTCTTTTTCAACTGTAAACTTAATAGATCGGACTAAATTGTTGAGCCTACCAAGAAGTAAGTCCACATCCAAATTATTAGGCCAAAGGCATAAAATATCATCTATATACCTGTACCAAACCAGGTTAAAATTAACAATCGTAGGCAAAATTCTACTTTCAAAAAATTCCATATATAAATTAGCTAGTACAGGTGAAAGGGGATTTCCCATAGCCAATCCAAACGACATAGCATAAAACTTATTTTCAAACTGAAATTTACAATCTTTGACACAAAGCTTAATTAACTCAATAAGAGTGTTGTGTTGAACAGGGAAAGATATTCAGAGATCTTATCTTTTAAAAAATCAAGTAGGTCATCAACAGGGACTTTTGTGAATAGCGAGCATACATCGAAGCTTACCAATTTGAAATTAGGGTCATTAGGAATTTCAGTTTGTCAATAAGATCCATGCTATTTACAATATGTGACTCAGAAATAGAGCCAACTAACGGCGTTAATAAACTAACTAACCATTTTGATAGCTTATAGGTTACGGAGCCCACTGAGCTAACAATAGGCCTCATGGGATTATTAACTTTGTGTGTTTTTACTAAGCCGTACAGATATGGTAGTGACGGATTGATACTAAGAAACTGCTGTGAAAGCCCATTATAGTTATTTTTTAATATTTCTCTTAATTTTCTGTTAAACATTTTATTAACATCCTCCAATGGGTCTCTATTTAGAGGTTTGTACGTGTCACGATCACTTAATAACGTATTCATCTTTTCAACATAACTGTTTTTGTCCATGATGACGATCGAATTGGATTTGTCCGCTTTAGTAATATGTAATGAATCATTATTTTTCAGTGTTTTTAGGGCTTTTTCAAACCTCAAAGGATAATTCGATTCAAACCTCGTATTAAAAGCACTATACACACAACCTTTGGCTAAAGTCACCTCACTTTCGGAAATATTACTATGTTTTTCAAAATTAATAAAAGACAGCAATCAGTAAACTGCTGGGCTTTTTTGGGACTGAGAAACCTAACCCAAAGCCTAACGCACATTTCGTATTGAAGTCTAGCTCTTGGGACGACAAGTTAACAATATTACTAAAATCACTTTTTTTAGTCCAGTAACTATTACGAATTAAATCCTCCAGTCTATTGTTTAATTTCCTATTCTGAGTTCTGCATCTTCTACGTAAGTTGTTGTAAATATCATCCAAAAGTGTACTTCTCCACGCATGAGGAACGGTGGAAAAAAATATTTTTTTCTTACTTCGGACTCTCTGAAGGCGTTCTTCACTTCAATGCGGGCTATATTAATATTTCTTTAAAATAATCCTTTCGGTGTCACCAAACGGCGTATCGTCCAACATACGGTATCGTCTTCCAAGCAGGGATTTTGGGATGACTTTTTCACTATAACACTTCCTAAGGAAATCGAATTGATTCTTAAGAGAATGTGCATGAGCAATAGCAGAACGGTAACTTCTAAAAATCGATCGGAGAGAAGGGAATATGGTTGTAAAAAGAGCAACAGTGAAGAGGACACGCGTGGGCTTTGATCGCTTCCGATCAGTGAGATTCTTTCACAAATACGTACGCCTTCCCTGATGACCTACCCGCCCACTTTTTTTTCGAGCAAAGGTCACCTGACCCCTTATACGAACACGGGGTGGGTCATTCGGTTCAAGGATGACCAAACTGGAACTATCATTATATAAAGGAGAGGAAAAATAACGAAATTGTCCATTCCTTCGCTGTCATCTTCAGTGCGAAGAATAGTTCTGAAAATCCTCAGCGTTAAACATGTTCAAATCAGTAAGTGTTTCTCTTAACAGCAACTGATATATATATATATATATATATATCATGTAAATTAAAACAACCCCCTTCTTAGTACTCCCAGAAAATAAAATGCTTTACTAGACCACATCATTTATTTTGTCCCCACAAACTGGCTTCAAATTACGGGCATTATAAACTACAGTATATATATATACCCGACAGCAGCAGGAGGTTACCCCGTAATATTAAAATTCACTCCAGAATGAAACACTTAAAATGATATAGTTGAACTTCCTATAACAACACCAACCCCAATAATAATAATAATAATTCAGCCAAATTTTAATATAATTCAAGTTAAGGATTTCTTTACCAAATTTACAATTTTACGATTAATTTAGAATTACGATAATTAATAATTGATAATCGAAATTCTCTCTTTAATTATTAAGTGTGAATACCTCAGTAGTTTGTTAGTCTAAAATGTTTTTTTTTAAAAACGCGAAAAAAAAAAAAATACCACACTTAATTTCGTTTTTTTCTCCCACATTTTAACCCTACAAAAATTTAGGATATTTAGTTTTGCGTTAAATTAACTTTATATCCTATAATACGTTTAACATTATAACAATTAACCCAAAATATATTATATATATATATATATATAATATAATGCTAATTTCGAATTTTTTGGGAGCAGGTAATCCTTTTGGCAGTGTTGGGAGTTTGTTTGGCGCAGCATTTCAGCAGCTTTAGAAAACCCCATTTCCCGCGCCCCCAACAATTCGTGCCCCCTGCGAGATCAGTAGGTCCAGTGGTGCGATTGCTGAGGTCTGAAAGTGAGGGACCCCGAGCTGATGGATCGTATTTCTTCGAGTAAGTCCGATTTTACTTCAACGTACGACGTTTACGCTAGACCCGCTATGTTCTTGGACATATAGCTTAACGTATATATACACATTAAAAATATATTACATTTGTAGGGAAAAAAAATGTAAAACTATTACTAATTATTAATTTTTGGTGCTTTTTCAAAATTTCATTTTTGGGATTTCCTACCCCCGCGTAACTATATTTTATATTAAAATGTATGTATACCACGTTATCTGTTCTTATAAAATATAACATATAATGAGGTGTGTGTATATATATAATTATATATATATATTATTGAATTTAACATTTAACCGAACGTGTTTGATTATGGAATTGAACATGTCTTAAACACGTCCTTTATTCAATTTGATTATTTTTGGTTAAATTTTGATAAAATTTCTTAAGAAAACTATAAATTCATAAAAGTTAATTTTAACTGTTGCAAAAAAAGTAAAAAAATAATTAATAATTGTTATATCCAATTATTATTAATTGTGTAAAAAAATATTAGGACGAATATAAAAAATATTTAAAATTACGGGAATCGATTTTAATTAATTAATTAATTAATTATTATTTGTTGTTATATCTTTAATAATTAAGTTAATTCTTAATTTAATATCATTTTTGATTGATTTCAGCTTCGCGAGTGAAGATGGCATAAGCCGAAATGAACAAGGAAGATTGAAGGCCCCAGACACTTACGAAATCACCGGAGCTTACAGGTAAGTCCTAGAAATCATTATACTAGTACACTAATTACTATATGTATATTATACCAGTATATATATATATATATATATATATATATACCCAGAAAATTGGGTATAAAACTTTTTCAGAAACATTTTAATTTAAAAGTCTATTATTTATTTCTTTTTAAATAATTTTAAACCAACTTTTTTTAAGTTATTATTTCATTCTACTTTTAAGTTTAAAATTTACAGTTTCTTAAAAAATATAAAAGTTCCCCATTTACACATTTATAGAAAACGGAAACTTTTTGTCTTTTTTCAGTTTCACGGCGCCTGATGGTACTCCCGTACGAGTTTCCTACATTGCTGATGAACTCGGATTCAGGGCTGATTCACCAAATCTGCCTGTTGCACCCCCTGCACCTCCTCATTCTCTTGCCCAGATCAGGGCAGCGGAGCAAGAGTTCGCAAGGTTTGTACACACAAACAAAATTGTTTCAAAGTGAAACCGGTAAATAATACGTAGGATAATATATATGTAACAAGCGTAATATAATATGTAATATATAATAATATAGGCCCTATATATATATATATATATATATTATAGGAATCTAAAATATAGGTTCATCATCATATAAAAATATATAAAAAATTACAGTTCCTCATCAATTGACAGTTATAAAGTCTCCGTAATTCGAAGGGTAACTCAGAAAAATTGAATTTTATTAGATATTACAATATCCCACGGCTTTGGTATAGTTTCCTTCTCACGTGATAGCTGTATAAGTTATTTTTTTTCTTTTTCTTTTCCAGGAAGGGACAAACCTTCAGAGGTTAAAAGATTTCCGTGGTGGCTCAGATGGACCAGAATGGCTTTTAAGATGTACCGACTTCATTTTTTTTTTTTTTTTTTTACTTCAGGTTTTTGGAAAATATTAAATATGTAGTTAAAAGCACTTAAATTTTTTAATTAAAAACTTTATAAAGTTAATTTTAAGATGGACGTTACAATAATATTGGATAATTTTTGAAAAAAAAATTAAAAACATTTTTTGGTTTTATTTTTCTTTCATGAAAAATTGCTGCGGATTTTTAAAAAATAATTTAAAATAAATTAAAATGCCAAGAATGATCCAAATTGATAGATAAAGTATGGTTTATCTATCATGAAAAGGTAGACAAACGTATCTAAAATGTGTTATCGGTAATGGATACGTAATAAAAATTTGGCTCCTGTTTGGGTAAGATATCTACATGCTTCAGACGCGTGATGCGATACTGTTTTATCATTGCAAGACGAGATGATTGTCGTCGCTTAGCTAAAGAATTCGTATCCACCCGAAGAGGATGCCAGTGGGCATCGAAACTGTTGTGGAAATAAACTCTGTCTATTAAGGAGACAAGCCCAAACTATTAAGAAATGAATATCGTAATGAAATAGCTTCGAGTTTCGGTCGGAAGCTCCCCAGGAAGACATAACCATCCTGGCTGCTCCTCAGAAATACATAACCGTCCTGGTTGTTCCCCTAGATTAGGTGAAAGACTCCAGCTTCAACAGTTTACGTGGATCGGTTTAAACAGAAACCAAAAAGAAAAAAATATATATTTTTTCTGTTCCCAATTATGAAACATTATTATTATATCAGTTTTTTGGGTTCACAACATTTTCTTGGAGAATCTGGAATTTCTTTTTAATCTCACATTTCATTATCTTAATTCGCATTTATGATTATGTTTATACTGCCATACATTGCCCAACCCGCGCAGTAAGAAAGGTTACAGTCCCCATATTCTTTAACGAGTAACCAAATCTGATCAGTGATCATAATCTGATCTAACTGATAGCAAAAACATGGTCAGAAACTCGGTTTCATTACGAGAGATATAGAGTGCATACACGCAAGTTTATCATTACATACAGTATACACGCACGTTTATCATTGCATACAGTATACACGCACGTTTATCATTACAGTATATCTGAACTGCATCCAGTTGGAAAATTTTAGTGGGTGGAAAAATTATGCTAAGATCTTACGGGATAAAATAATTAAACCCTCTAATTAACTGATAACTTTACTCTTATTACCGTACATATGCTAAATCTTATCCTATAAAGATAGTTTCATTACAGTAAACAAACAAGTTCAATGCTTCGACCGAACTATCGACTTTTCTAATCAAAGTATAATCGACATACAAATAAGGTTAGAAACTAGAAGACCTTAAAACTCGTCCTAAAGAGAGTTAAGAATCATTTGAAGGGTTAAATATAAATTTGAATGAAGTAGATTAGCAAGTATAAAAACGTAATTAAAGGAAGTAGAGTGGAAATTACTACTTCGCGAAAAAATTCAGAAGAAATATTACTTATAGTAGAAAACCAAACCAAACCCCTATCGGTGAAACATGTTCCAAAGAGACAATAAAGAATATTTTAGCTTTGTTGTGAGAGGACAAAGACCGTTCAACAAGTTGCCCAAGGAACTACGAAACACGATTGGTGGAATAGTGAAAATCTTCAAAAGACTAAACGTTTGGTTCAGAACAATACCTGATGAGCTGGAAATACCTGACTATGTGAAATGGAGAGCGCAAAAAACAACAACTCTACTTCACGAGGCCAACTCGAGAGGAGGTGCAACAAGCCTGACTTCCGTGAAATGAGGGAATCATCGCACGGAACACCTAAACGGTTGAAAGAAAAGGTGTGTATATATATATATATATATATATATAATAAAATACGAATAAGGAAACAAAAATTGCTCAAGCGCTTTCGTCTAAGACATATCAGGACACTGAAGTACATAAAAGGTTAGCCTATATATAGGTTACAGAAAAAAAAAAAAAAAAATAAATAACATACATACACACACACACACATATATATATATATATATAATACATATCTATATATACAAATACATACACACATACATACATATATATACATAAACAGAGAAGTAAAAATAATAAAAAATTATAAAAAAATTAAAAATTAAAACCTTAAAAGATTACCAGTGAGGCGTACAGATTTTGTAAGGAAAAATATCGATTTTAGCACAAGATCAAATGGATTATAAAAATACAAATTTATACTATCGATTTTTAGCACAAGATCAAATGGATTATAAAAATACAAATTTATACTGTCCGTGTTTAACACAATGCTGCCTATGGTCAGGTTTCGATATATAAAAAAATAATAAAAAAATAAAATGCAAATTAAAAGTTAATAAAGTAGAAAACAAGTTTACCAAAGATTTAATGTTTTACACTTCTTATCTATATCTGTTTTAAAGGAATTCAACATAACAGGATCGAGTTGAAAAAGACCTTTGCTTATGTTGAAGTTATTTGAAAGTTGGATAATGGCAGACTCAAGAATATTTCTATTAACAATGTTGCTTGAATGGAATAAAACTGAAGCATTATTCCAATCAATACAGTGGGAAAACGACAAACAATTTGTCCTACGTACACTTTTACTCGGGACATGATACCCCCACTAAGAAGGCCATATTTTCATCAATGTTTCTCCGCGCCCTTAGGATCGCCAGTCCGGAATACATCGATGCCGAATTGGAAAAAATCAACGGTATTGGAAGTGATTTGTGTTATCCATCTGCGTTTATGGAATCTTGTCTCAACAAGGCAAAACGAACTTTCTATCGTGTCAATATTAACACTCGTACTTTGTCAAAAAATATTTTAGTACTTCCATTTTTCCGGGCTTTTTAGGCATTGCTAATGTACTTAAACTTTTGGATATTAATGTAGTATTTTCATATAACAATATGTGAAAAATATCATAGTAAAAAATAGCCCTACCAATAATTCAGGCATTATCTACAAAATTGGTTGTAAACAATGTGATTCCTTTACATAGGTCAGACGGGAAAGGATTTGCACATACGTATAAAACAGCATCAATATTCCGTTAGAACAGGACAGTTGTCCAGTGCCCTTTTTGTCCATTTGTCAGAGTTAGCCCACTGTATTGATTGGAATAATGCTTCAGTTTTATTCCATTCAAGCAACATTGTTAATAGAAATATTCTTGAGTCTGCCATTATCCAACTTTCAAATAACTTCAACATAAGCAAAGGTCTTTTTCAACTCGATCCTGTTATGTTGAATTCCTTTAAAACAGATATAGATAAGAAGTGTAAAACATTAAATCTTTGGTAAACTTGTTTTCTACTTTATTAACTTTTAATTTGCATTTATTTTTTTATTATTTTTTTATATATATCGAAACCTGACCATAGGCAGCATTGTGTTAAACCCGGACAGTATAAATTTGTATTTTTATAATCCATTTGATCTTTTGCTAAAAATCGATAGTATAAATTTGTATTTTTATAATCCATTTGATCTTGTGCTAAAAAATCGATATTTTTCCTTACAAAATCTGTACGCCTCACTGGTAATCTTTTAAGTTTTAATTTTTAATTTTTTTATAATTTTTTTATTATTTTTACTTCTCTGTTTATTGTATATATATGTATGTATGTATGTGTGTATGTATTTGTATATATAGATATGTATGTATATATATATATATATGTATGTGTGTGTGTGTGTATGTATGTTATTTATTTTTTCTTTTTTTCTTTCTGAACCTATATATAGGCTTAACCTTTTTATGTACTTCAGTGTTCCTGAGGATGTCATTAGACGAAAGCGCTTGAGCACCATTTTGTGTTTCCTTTCCTTCGTGGTTTTATTCATCATAAATATTTTTCACGTGTTACCTTCGTGAAATAATTTTCATATATATATATATATATATTTTTTTTTCCTTTATTTATTTTACCGCCGATTCGTACCATGATATATATAATATATATATATATATATATATATATATATATATATATATATATGTATATATATATATTATAGCGCTCTTAAGTATTCGTACAGAGAAATATTTCAGCTATATTCGTCCTTATCTTTTGTATCATGCATTGGATAGTTATGAAAAGTTTATCGTTCTTTTGGAAAAATCAAACATATAAAAAAATTAGTTTAACTCCAACACACACACACACACACACACACACATATATATATATATATATATTTTTTTTTTTTTTTTTAGTTCGGGAAGAACCGATTCGCCTCTATTTAAAGGGCATATCTCAGCGGAAAAACAAAGAAAAAGTGAGAGGAAAGACAGAGGAAAAAGAAAGGGTGGAGGGGACAGTCGAAGTGGAAAAAGACCAAGGATGACAAGGACTGCAGGGTCGAGCCCCATCATCCTTGGGTGCTAGGGCCGGGAGGGCGCACGTGAAACCTCCAGGAACAAGCACGTACAAACGAGCACTCAAGAGCACGAGCTTAGAACCCCCTTGCGGGGATATATATATATATATATATATATATATATACTGTTCAATCAGTGCCCAAAGAACTAAGGAACACGAGTGGTATAGTAGCAGAAATCTTCAAAAGAAGACTAGACGCCTGGCTCAGAACATTTCCAGATGAGCCGGGAGTACCAAGCTATGTGAAGTGTAGAGCACAAGTAACCAACTCTTTACTTCACCAGGCCAACAAGCCTGACCTTCGTGAAATAAGGAATCATCGCACGGAACATCTGAAAGGTTGAAAGGAAAGGTATACTCGTATATACATATACAGGGTGTTTCAGGTCGACCCTAGAAAATACCAAATACAAATTCCGCTAATTTCCATATTTCTAGGGTCGACCTGAAACACCCTGTATATAAGCAAATTTTCAATCCCCACATCAGAACTCCTTCCTTAACTCCATTTGTCGGCGGCTACCACCATTCCCAACCTTCTCCCGCCTCCCACACCTAACCTCCTACAGCGATCATGTGGTTTTGTCGACCTTCTTGCGGGTATACTACTGTAAACATCCTGTAGAAAGTACAGCTTTGAGTTTGTTTCTTTATATGCAAATGTCTAAGGTCTCCTCTCTCTCTCTCTCTCTATATATATAATATATAGGTAACTTCAGCCTGAGCATTGACAGGGTGAGTGGTCAGCCAAACCCAGAACCAGAAACTGAGAGCGAACTCAGAGCCTCATTGACCATAATCCGACAGGAAGACCACTGAACAACAAAGAACCTTAAAAATAAAGATAGACGCTTAGCAATGATAAATAAAAACACTTATTAACATTATTGCGAGGAAAGTACGAGTAATTCCTTTATCCAGTTGAGAATTGTCGGAAACGCCATGAATACCTGGCTTCCGGACTCGAACGAATACAAACAATGGTCCTTCACACATAACATAGACAGGAAAACAAAGGTGTTCTGTCTGGAATTAATAATAATAATAATAATAATAATAATAATAATAATACTTACGAGCTGAATTAAATTATAAAGAATTACAATGGAGAATTAGTGAAATCGTAACGATAGAATAAAGAAAAGATAAAGTGAGGTAGTGAAGGTTTTCCCAGTTTTTTATTCCAAGTTGGGTTTTTGGGAGGTTATTCTACTTTGGAGAGTTCTCTTCTTTAAATTTTTCAGCCTTTAACTATTTACGGAAGCCTCGTTATTGCGTGACTCCCTTTTTGCTTGGCATTGCTGCTGATGCGGAATGATGATTTCTACTTAAGCTATGAATGTATCGACTGATTAATATATATATATATATATATATATGGAGAGAGAGAGAGAGAGAGAGAGAGAGAGATCGTCCAGGCACGAATTTTAGCTACTTATGATTGCATGTAATTATAAAGCAGAAAAATATTACGTCATCAACGTTCAGTTACGTACCAACAAAACGGGTGAACGAAATAATGAAGTTTGTATATTTTAAAGGTCGCTTTTTTAATTTCGTAAAATTAGAGAAAGGCCTAGTTGACATCTGAGCATTTTTGTTTACTTTAAAAACCATAGATTTAACTAAAATTATTAAAAATAGGATTATTTTTTTAAATCGGATTTTCATCAGTTACCCGATAAATAAACACTAAAATTTTTAAGAAAACGAACGGTTATAAATTTTGAGGGATAACAACTGTAATTTGTTCGGCCCACACTTCAAACACATACAGTAGGTCCTTATGTGGAAAAGATACTCTCAAAGAAGGAGGAGGAGACAGATAAACGAAAGTATGAAAAAGAAGAAAGCACAGAAATTTATTCCAGTTTTCCTTAACCATAAATACTTTAATTACAGCAAATGTCTTTTAGAGTTATTAATTTGCAAATGTTGTGAAAATCTACAGCGAGAATATTCTTCCTAATTTCCGTACTAATTATGGATCATATTCGGGATATCCCTTCTTCTTAGCTCCTTTCATTCCCATGTTTTGCCGGTAAGATTAAATGTAACTCAGGTCTATATTCTCCGTTTAAATACTGCTCTGTCTTTTTATCTTTCTGTGGTCAAACCAAAATCTACCTATATTAGATAAAGTTTGGTCAAACCCTCGAGTAAGGCATTTACGTGAAAGCTTTCAGACAAAATCTTTGAGATTCATTTTAATTTTTACAATAGAAAATAAAAAAAAATAAAGATAAATAACACGGAGATAAGATCAACTGATAAACACCAAATATGGTAGATTAATATTATCCAAATTGCATTCGAGTAATATCCTAAAAATTACGGGCGATAATGTCACTGGGTTAAGCCGAATACATTGCGTGCAAGCTGGTTCATCACTGCACTCCCCATTCCCGTTTCTCACATGGCTTCGGACAACCCATGACTGCATGACTGTGTGGGTTAAAACAATCTTTATTATGTTGAGTAAATTATCATCTTGATTGACTTTTATATAAATGGTAATTTAGACTAAGGATTGTTAAACGAGACGAAAAAAGTATCCATTTAAATTTGTTTAAATCAGGGTTTTCCAAAGTGTGGGTCGCGACCCCATCGGGGCCGGAAGCATTCCGGAAAATATTTTCGTTTTCTGTAAAATTTACAGAGAAAAAAATAGCAATATCTTATTACATTTTAGCTAATAAGAATAAACTAAAAAATAAAAAAATAAATAATAAATACAAAAGTATTATTATTATTGCAATTTCTTGGTATTTTTTTAATGAAGTGTAGAAGCGAAGTTGATGTTTTGCAAGTAGAAAGGTCCCGCTACAAAAAAGCTTGGAAACCAATTGATATATATATATATATATATATATATATATATATGGAAACCAATTATATATATATATATATATATTATATATATATATATATATATATATATATATGGGATGAATTTCACAATAAAACACGTGAAATGAATAAATGCTGCAAACCACAAGGAAAAAGAAAAACGATTCCAAGGCCTTTCGTGTATTCAAAGCTACACCTCGTCAGGGAATGAAGATAAAAGGCGAGAAGCCCATAAATATATACAACGTACAGGAAAACCAAAACAATTAGCACATACTTAACAAGGGTTAATGAGAGGCAAAAGAAATTTTAACATGATGTCGTCAATGTTATACGTCCCCGCACTGTTATTGAAAGTGTTTTTAAAATGAATAAATGCACATTCTAGAATATTTCTTTCTATTATATCTCTGTTTTTAACAAGCGCTTTAGAACTATCCCACTTGATGCTATGGTTACATCTATACATATGGTTAAATAAAGCATTGGAAGTATTAGCTGTTCTACACGCATATTTATGCTGTTTTACCCTAATATCTAACGTTTTACCGGTTTGGCCTATATATACTGAGTTACATTGTGTACATCCAATCGAATACACACAGCCAACAACATTATCAGGGCTATTCTTTATTAGGCGTGATTTAACAGTATTATTATACTTAAAGATTACATTAATGCCAATTGCTTTAAGTACAGTTGGAAGGTATTGAAAATTAACATGGTAATGTAGGCTAAGGATATTTTTACGCTGAAATTCCTTTACAATTACATTATTATAATACCTATTCTTGGCTTTCTTAAGACAGTTATCTAAAAATGAAGTAGGATAACATAATTTAGTACCAATATTCATGATATTGCATAACTCGGAATCTAAAAATTCAGGACTGACAACTCTCAATGCTCGAAGAAACATAGCAGAGAAAATAGAGGATTTAATCGAAGGATGATGGTCAGAATAAAAATGCACATAAGAGTTATTATTAGTAGGCTTACGGTAGACTTCATATTTGAACTGATTAGAGCATCTCCAAATTTTTAGATCAAGAAAAGATAGGCTTCCATCATTTTCTTTTTCAACTGTAAACTTAATAGATGGGACTAAATTGTTGAGCCTACCAAGAAATAAGTCCACATCCAAATTATTAGGCCAAAGGCATAAAATATCATCTATATACCTGTACCAAACCAGGTTAAAATTAACAATCGTAGGCAAAATTCTACTTTCAAAAAATTCCATATATAAATTAGCTAGTACAGGTGAAAGGGGATTTCCCATAGCCAATCCAAACGACATAGCATAAAACTTATTTTCAAACTGAAATTTACAATCTTTGACACAAAGCTTAATTAACTCAATAAGAGTGTTGTGTTGAACAGGGAAAGAATATTCAGAGATCTTATCTTTTAAAAAATCAAGTAGGTCATCAACAGGGACTTTTGTGAATAGCGAGCATACATCGAAGCTTACCAATTTGAAATTAGGGTCATTAGGGAATTTCAGTTTGTCAATAAGATCCATGCTATTTACAATATGTGACTCAGAAATAGAGCCAACTAACGGCGTTAATAAACTAACTAACCATTTTGATAGCTTATAGGTTACGGAGCCCACTGAGCTAACAATAGGCCTCATGGGATTATTAACTTTGTGTGTTTTTACTAAGCCGTACAGATATGGTAATGACGGATTGATACTAAGAAACTGCTGTGAAAGCCCATTATAGTTATTTTTTAATATTTCTCTTAATTTTCTGTTAAACATTTTATTAACATCCTCCAATGGGTCTCTATTTAGAGGTTTGTACGTGTCACGATCACTTAATAACGTATTCATCTTTTCAACATAACTGTTTTTGTCCATGATGACGATCGAATTGGATTTGTCCGCTTTAGTAATATGTAATGAATCATTATTTTTCAGTGTTTTTAGGGCTTTTTCAAACCTCAAAGGATAATTCGATTCAAACCTCGTATTAAAAGCACTATACACACAACCTTTGGCTAAAGTCACCTCACTTTCGGAAATATTACTATGTTTTTCAAAATTAATAAAAGACAGCAATCAGTAAACTGCTGGGCTTTTTTGGGACTGAGAAACCTAACCCAAAGCCTAACGCACATTTCGTATTGAAGTCTAGCTCTTGGGACGACAAGTTAACAATATTACTAAAATCACTTTTTTTAGTCCAGTAACTATTACGAATTAAATCCTCCAGTCTATTGTTTAATTTCCTATTCTGAGTTCTGCATCTTCTACGTAAGTTGTTGTAAATATCATCCAAAAGTGTACTTCTCCACGCATGAGGAACGGTGGAAAAAAATATATTTTTTCTTACTTCGGACTCTCTGAAGGCGTTCTTCACTTCAATGCGGGCTATATTAATATGTTTCTTTAAAATAATCCTTTCGGTGTCACCAAACGGCGTATCGTCCAACATACGGTATCGTCTTCCAAGCAGGGATTTTGGGATGACTTTTTCACTATAACACTTCCTAAGGAAATCGAATTGATTCTTAAGAGAATGTGCATGAGCAATAGCAGAACGGTAACTTCTAAAAATCGATCGGAGAGAAGGGAATATGGTTGTAAAAAGAGCAACAGTGAAGAGGACACGCGTGGGCTTTGATCGCTTCCGATCAGTGAGATTCTTTCACAAATACGTACGCCTTCCCTGATGACCTACCCGCCCACTTTTTTTTCGAGCAAAGGTCACCTGACCCCTTATACGAACACGGGGTGGGTCATTCGGTTCAAGGATGACCAAACTGGAACTATCATTATATAAAGGAGAGGAAAAATAACGAAATTGTCCATTCCTTCGCTGTCATCTTCAGTGCGAAGAATAGTTCTGAAAATCCTCAGCGTTAAACATGTTCAAATCAGTAAGTGTTTCTCTTAACAGCAACTGATATATATATATATATATATATATATATATATATATATATATATCATGTAAATTAAAACAACCCCCTTCTTAGTACTCCCAGAAAATAAAATGCTTTACTAGACCACATCATTTATTTTGTCCCCACAAACTGGCTTCAAATTACGGGCATTATAAACTACAGTATATATATATACCCGACAGCAGCAGGAGGTTACCCCGTAATATTAAAATTCACTCCAGAATGAAACACTTAAAATGATATAGTTGAACTTCCTATAACAACACCAACCCCAATAATAATAATAATAATTCAGCCAAATTTTAATATAATTCAAGTTAAGGATTTCTTTACCAAATTTACAATTTTACGATTAATTTAGAATTACGATAATTAATAATTGATAATCGAAATTCTCTCTTTAATTATTAAGTGTGAATACCTCAGTAGTTTGTTAGTCCTAAAATGTTTTTTTTTAAAAACAAAAAAAAAAAATACCACACTTAATTTCGTTTTTTTCTCCCACATTTTAACCCTACAAAAATTTAGGATATTTAGTTTTGCGTTAAATTAACTTTATATCCTATAATACGTTTAACATTATAACAATTAACCCCAAAATATTATTATTAATATATATATATATATATAATATTTTTAATGCTAATTTCGAATTTTTTGGGAGCAGGTAATCCTTTTGGCAGTGTTGGGAGTTTGTTTGGCGCAGCATTTCAGCAGCTTTAGAAAACCCCATTTCCCGCGCCCCCAACAATTCGTGCCCCCTGCGAGATCAGTAGGTCCAGTGGTGCGATTGCTGAGGTCTGAAAGTGAGGGACCCCGAGCTGATGGATCGTATTTCTTCGAGTAAGTCCGATTTTACTTCAACGTACGACGTTTACGCTAGACCCGCTATGTTCTTGGACATATAGCTTAACGTATATATACACACATTAAAAATATATTACATTTGTAGGGAAAAAAATGTAAAACTATTACTAATTATTAATTTTTGGTGCTTTTTCAAAATTTCATTTTTGGGATTTCCTACCCCCGCGTAACTATATTTTATATTAAAATGTATGTATACCACGTTATCTGTTCTTATAAAATATAACATATAATGAGGTGTGTGTGTATATATATATATATATTATTATTGAATTTAACATTTACCGAACGTGTTTGATTATGGAATTGAACATGTCTTAAACACGTCCTTTATTCAATTTGATTATTTTTGGTTAAATTTTGATAAAATTTCTTAAGAAAACTATAAATTCATAAAAGTTAATTTTAACTGTTGCAAAAAAAGTAATAAAAAATAATTAATAATTGTTATATCCAATTATTATTAATTGTGTAAAAAAATATTAGGACGAATATAAAAAATATTTAAAATTACGGGAATCGATTTTAATTAATTAATTAATTAAGTATTATTTGTTGTTATATCTTTAATAATTAAGTTAATTCTTAATTTAATATCATTTTTGATTGATTTCAGCTTCGCGAGTGAAGATGGCATAAGCCGAAATGAACAAGGAAGATTGAAGGCCCCAGACACTTACGAAATCACCGGAGCTTACAGGTAAGTCCTAGAAATCATTATACTAGTACACTAATTACTATATGTATATTATACCGTATACCAATATATATATATATATTATACCCAGAAAATTGGGTATAAAACTTTTTCAGAAACATTTTAATTTAAAAGTCTATTATTTATTTCTTTTTGAATAATTTTAAACCTACTTTTTTTAAGTATTATTTCATTCTACTTTTAAGTTTAAAATTTACAGTTTCTTAAAAAATATAAAAGTTCCCCATTTACACATTTATAGAAAACGGAAACTTTTTGTCTTTTTTCAGTTTCACGGCGCCTGATGGTACTCCCGTACGAGTTTCCTACATTGCTGATGAACTCGGATTCAGGGCTGATTCACCAAATCTGCCTGTTGCACCCCCTGCACCTCCTCATTCTCTTGCCCAGATCAGGGCAGCGGAGCAAGAGTTCGCAAGGTTTGTACACACAAACAAAATTGTTTCAAAGTGAAACCGGTAAATAATACGTAGGATAATATATATGTAACAAGCGTAATATATAATATGTAATATATAATAATATAGGCCCTATATATATATATATATATTATAGGAATCTAAAATATAGGTTCATCATATATAAAAATATATAAAAAATTACAGTTCCTCATCAATTGACAGTTATAAAGTCTCCGTAATTCGAAGGGTAACTCAGAAAAATTGAATTTTATTAGATATTACAATATCCCACGGCTTTGGTATAGTTTCCTTCTCACGTGATAGCTGTATAAGTTATTTTTTTTCTTTTTCTTTTCCAGGAAGGGACAAACCTTCAGAGGTTAAAAGATTTCCGTGGTGGCTCAGATGGACCAGAATGGCTTTTAAGATGTACCGACTTCATTTTTTTTTTTTTTTTTTTACTTCAGGTTTTTGGAAAATATTAAATATGTAGTTAAAAGCACTTAAATTTTTTAATTAAAAACTTTATAAAGTTAATTTTAAGATGGACGTTACAATAATATTGGATAATTTTTGAAAAAAAAAATTAAAAACATTTTTTGGTTTTATTTTTCTTTCATGAAAAATTGCTGCGGATTTTTAAAAAATAATTTAAAATAAATTAAAATGCCAAGAATGATCCAAATTGATAGATAAAGTATGGTTTATCTATCATGAAAAGGTAGACAAACGTATCTAAAATGTGTTATCGGTAATGGATACGTAATAAAAATTTGGCTCCTGTTTGGGTAAGATATCTACATGCTTCAGACGCGTGATGCGATACTGTTTTATCATTGCAAGACGAGATGATTGTCGTCGCTTAGCTAAAGAATTCGTATCCACCCGAAGAGGATGCCAGTGGGCATCGAAACTGTTGTGGAAATAAACTCTGTCTATTAAGGAGACAAGCCCAAACTATTAAGAAATGAATATCGTAATGAAATAGCTTCGAGTTTCGGTCGGAAGCTCCCCAGGAAGACATAACCATCCTGGCTGCTCCTCAGAAATACATAACCGTCCTGGTTGTTCCCCTAGATTAGGTGAAAGACTCCAGCTTCAACAGTTTACGTGGATCGGTTTAAACAGAAACCAAAAAGAAAAAAATATATATTTTTTCTGTTCCCAATTATGAAACATTATTATTATATCAGTTTTTTGGGTTCACAACATTTTCTTGGAGAATCTGGAATTTCTTTTTAATCTCACATTTCATTATCTTAATTCGCATTTATGATTATGTTTATACTGCCATACATTGCCCAACCCGCGCAGTAAGAAAGGTTACAGTCCCCATATTCTTTAACGAGTAACCAAATCTGATCAGTGATCATAATCTGATCTAACTGATAGCAAAAACATGGTCAGAAACTCGGTTTCATTACGAGAGATATAGAGTGCATACACGCAAGTTTATCATTACATACAGTATACACGCGTTTATCATTGCATACAGTATACACGCACGTTTATCATTACAGTATATCTGAACTGCATCCAGTTGGAAAATTTTAGTGGGTGGAAAAATTATGCTAAGATCTTACGGGATAAAATAATTAAACCCTCTAATTAACTGATAACTTTACTCTTATTACTGTACATATGCTAAATCTTATCCTATAAAGATAGTTTCATTACAGTAAACAAACAAGTTCAATGCTTCGACCGAACTATCGACTTTTCTAATCAAAGTATAATCGACATACAAATAAGGTTAGAAACTAGAAGACCTTAAAACTCGTCCTAAAGAGAGTTAAGAATCATTTGAAGGGTTAAATATAAATTTGAATGAAGTAGATTAGCAAGTATAAAAACATAATTAAAGGAAGTAGAGTGGAAATTACTACTTCGCGAAAAAATTCAGAAGAAATATTACTTATAGTAGAAAACCAAACCAAACCCCTATCGGTGAAACATGTTCCAAAGAGACAATAAAGAATATTTTAGCTTTGTTGTGAGAGGACAAAGACCGTTCAACAAGTTGCCCAAGGAACTACGAAACACGATTGGTGGAATAGTGAAAATCTTCAAAAGACTAAACGTTTGGTTCAGAACAATACCTGATGAGCTGGAAATACCTGACTATGTGAAATGGAGAGCGCAAAAAACAACAACTCTACTTCACGAGGCCAACTCGAGAGGAGGTGCAACAAGCCTGACTTCCGTGAAATGAGGGAATCATCGCACGGAACACCTAAACGGTTGAAAGAAAAGTGTGTGTGTGTGTGTGTGTATATATATATATATATATATATATATATATATATATATATATATATATATATATATTATAGCGCTCATAAGTATTCGTACATAGAATATTTCAGCTATATTCGTCCTTATCTTTTGTATCATGCATTGGATAGTTATGAAAAGTTTATCGTTCTTTTGGAAAAATCAAACATAAAAAAATTAGTTTAACTCCCCCCCCACACACATATATATATATATACATACAGTATATATATATATATATATATACATACCACACACACACATATATATATATACTGTTCAATCAGTGCCCAAAGAACTAAGGAACACGAGTGGTATAGTAGCAGAAATCTTCAAAAGAAGACTAGACGCCTGGCTCAGAACATTTCCAGATGAGCCGGGAGTACCAAGCTATGTGAAGTGTAGAGCACAAGTAACCAACTCTTTACTTCACCAGGCCAACAAGCCTGACCTTCGTGAAATAAGGAATCATCGCACGGAACACCTGAAAGGTTGAAAGGAAAGGTATACTCGTATATACATATACAGGGTGTTTCAGGTCGACCCTAGAAATACCAAATACAAATTCCGCTAATTTCCATATTTCTAGGGTCGACCTGAAACACCCTGTATATAAGCAAATTTTCAATCCCCACACCAGAACTCCTTCCTTAACTCCATTTGTGGGCGGCTACCACCATTCCCAACCTTCTCCCGCCTCCCACACCTAACCTCCTACAGCGATCATGTGGTTTTGTCGACCTTCTTGCGGGTATACTACTGTAAACATCCTGTAGAAAGTACAGCTTTGAGTTTGTTTCTTTATATGCAAATGTCTAAGGTCTCTCTCTCTCTCTCTCTCTCTCTATATATATATATATATATATAGGTAACTTCAGCCTGAGCATTGACAGGGTGAGTGGTCAGCCAAACCCAGAACCAGAAACTGAGAGCGAACTCAGAGCCTCATTGACCATAATCCGACAGGAAGACCACTGAACAACAAAGACCTTAAAAATAAAGATAGACGCTTAGCAATGATAAATAAAAACACTTATTAACATTGCGAGGAAAGTACGAGTAATTCCTTTATCCAGTTGAGAATTGTCGGAAACGCCATGAATACCTGGCTTCCGGACTCGAACGAATACAAACAATGGTCCTTCACACATAACATAGACAGGAAAACAAAGGTGTTCTGTCTGGAATTAATAATAATAATAATAATAATAATAATAATAATAATAATAATAATACTTACGAGCTGAATTAAATTATAAAGAATTACAATGGAGAATTAGTGAAATCGTAACGATAGAATAAAGAAAAGATAAAGTGAGGTAGTGAAGGTTTTCCCAGTTTTTTATTCCAAGTTGGGTTTTTTGGGAGGTTATTCTACCTTGGAAAGTTCTCTTCTTTAAATTTTATTCAGCCTTTAACTATTTACGGAAGCCTCGTTATTGCGTTGACTCCCTTTTTGCTTGGCATTGCTGCTGATGCGGAATGATGATTTCTACTTAAGCTGAATGAATGATGATCGTGACTGTATATATATATATATATATATTATAGAGAGAGAGAGAGAGAGAGAGAGAGAGAGAGAGAGAGAGAGAGAGAGAGAGAGAGAGTTACAAGTTACAAGGAAAAGAAGTACCTCAAAAGGCCTTGCGGCCCATACCGAGGAGGTACCTTTTTAAATGGCAACGGGTGCCAGCAAAAATTTCTACACCCTCAAATAGTGTGCAAGATTTGGTCTAACCTTTTCTTGAACTGATCCACAGAGGAACTGTTCACAACTTCTGAAGGTAACCTGTTCCATGTGTCACAGATCTTATACGTAAAGTAATTCCCACACACTAGTCCTAAACCGTTTCAAATCCAACTTTCAACCATTGTTGCGAGTTGGGTTATCATTTAAACTAAACGTACTTCTAAAATCGACATCGTTGAACCTGCGTAAGAGCTTGAAAACCTCCTCGATCAGTTGACCGCGCAGCCTCCGAGTTTCAAGCGAAAACAAGTTCAGGGCGCGTAACCGTCGATTGTAGCCCATATGCCTAACGGAAGGGATTAACTTGTGGCCCTCGCCTGCACTCGCTCCAGCCTCTCAATATCTTTCCTGAGGGTGGGCGACCAGAACTGCACAGCATACTCCAGGTGCGGCCGAACCAGGGAATTGTACAGAGAGAGCACAATCTCCTTGTTCCGAAACTGAAATTGCCTCCTGATATAACCCAACAGCTTCTGGGCTTTCTTTTCCACCTCTACGCACTGTTTCGTAAACTTAAGGTCGCTGCTAATTAGCACACCCAAGTCCTTTTCTAAATCAGTCACCTCGATATGACTCCCCAACATCGAGTAGTCCGACTTGGGATTGGCGTAGCCAATGTGCATCACTTGCATTTACCCCAAGTTAAACGGCATTTGCCATTTTTCGGACCACTCTCCTATCCTACCTAGGTCCGCACGCAGTTGCTCGATCGCTTCGGGCGTCCCAACATTGGAGAGAGAGAGAGAGAGGAGAGAGAGAGAGAGAGAGAGAGAGTTACAAGGACAAGAGGAAGCCTCAAAGACCTTCGGTCCACTCTGGGAGGTTCCTGTTATTAAAAGTTTATTTTTATTTCAACTATCCTAGCAGTAGTAGAAAACTGGATAGGAAAGTAGAAGGCTCTCTCCCCACCCTCCGCTCCCTCCCTGCCAGAGGCAGGTACGGAAAAAGGTGAAGAAAATACCTTGACCCTGGAAAAGTAGCCAAGGAAATTTTACAGGAAAGTGGAGAATATATAAATAGCTCTATATTTAGCTTGCTCACGAGACACCGTGCAAGCGAACTCCTGCAGAGTTTTCTTGTTTTAATCTTAAACTATGAGTATTCAGTACTTTGTCTAGCCTATTTTTAACACATTTACACTTTGACTGGAAACAACCTCTCAGGGAAGTTGGTTCCAGATATTAACTATTTTATAGAAAAGAAATTTCCGCAGACAGAGGTCCTAATGTCTTTAGTTCCAGTTTAAACCCATTATTTCTTGTCGGATTGGCATTAAGTGAGAATTTTCTGTAATCTATCCTGTCTATTCCTTTGAGCATCTTGAAGACTTGAATAAGCTGACCCCACAACCTCCTCGTCTCTAAGCTAAACAGATTTAGGCGCTCCAATCTCCGTTGGTAGCTTTGCATTCTCATTGAAGGGATCAATTTTGTAGCCCTTGCTTGTACTCTTTCTAACCTTTCTATATCCTTCCTGAGGGATGGAGACCAAAACTGCGCACAGTATTCCAGTTGAAGTCTGACTAGAGAATTATAGAGAGACATTACAGTCTCCTTGTTCCGAAACTGGAACTGTCTTTTAATATAACCTAATAATTTTAAGGCCCTCTTTTCGACTTCTGCACAGTGCTTCGACGGTTTCAGATCGTTGCTGATATAGACTCCCAAGTCTTTCTCTAGATCGGTCTCAGTCAAGTTCCTTCCCAAGAGAGAGTAATCGGTCTTTGGGTTTTTATAACCTATGTGCATTACCTTACATTTGTCCAAGTCGAATGGCATCTGCCAAGTAGCAGACCATTCGGCCAACCTGTCAAGATCATTCTGAAACGTTCTTACGCCCTCCTCAGTACCTACACTACTTCCTAATTTCGTATAGTCTGCAAATTTTGAGATTGCACTTAGAAGCCCGACGTCTATATCGTTAATATAGATGATAAAAAGTAAAGGACCCAGAACGGAACCCTGTGGGACACCACTGGTGACGGGCGCCCGCTCCGAAGCCACTCCATTTATTACCACTCTCTGCTTTCTATCTTTTAACCAATCCTCATCCAGTTGGAAACGAGCCCGGTGATTCCTAGTCCTTTGACTTTAGCTATCAATCTAGCGTGAGGGACTTTGTCAAAGGCTTTTTGAAAGTTGAGATACACTATATCTGTTGCCCTACTTGCATCGTATAGTGTATGCATATTATGGAAAAACTCTAATAGGTTTGTCAGACAGGATCTATGTCGCCTAAATCCATGTTGAGAATAAAAAATTAGATTGTTAGATTCAAGGTGATACACAATACTTTTGTAATGATGGATTCCAACAGTTTGCCAACAACTGATGTTAAACTGATCGGGCGATAATTACAAGGATTTTCCCTATCACCCTTTTTAAAGATAGGTGTTACATTTGCTAACTTCCAGTCGGTTGGAACTTTCCCTAACTCGATTGATTGTTTGAATATGGTTACTAAGTCGTCAACAACATTGTGGCTAGCCTCTTTTAATACCCTTGGAAGAATAAGTCGGGGCCAGGTGATTTGTATTTGTTCATCTTATCAATTAATTGCTGTACCTCATTTCTCGTAAAACTTATGGTCTCTACGGGATGGTCACCGTCATATGTAATCCGAGGACTTGGCACTTCTATTGTGTCTTCCTCCGTGAAGACTGTAACGAAGAACTCGTTTAACGTATTAGCTATATCTTTATCACCGAATTTCAGTACGCCATTTCTATCTTTTAAGGGGCCTACAGAATTTTTAATTGGCTTTCTGCTATTAACATGGGCAAAAAATTCTTTAGGGTTAACTTTACAGAGTGAGGCAACTCTAGCTTCTTCATCACGTTTGGCTGATCTAATTAAGGACTTAACCCTCCTACGTAGGTTTATATAGTTTTCTGAATTAGTCTGGTTGAAATGCGACTTAAGTAGTTTGTAGGCCAGAGCTTTCCAAACTTTTAACGTTGGCGACAAACTATTTAAGCATAACAATTTTCACGACACATTAATTAATTTTTGTTATCAAATATCAAATATCAGATAATTTTTCAGTAGGTGGTTTATCTTGTAGCCGATTTTGTTGATAGAAAAATCAAAATTTTCAAAATACAAAAACACTAATGTGTCGCGACACACCAGTTTGGAAAGCTCTGTTGTAGGCCCTATTTCTTCCCGTAATAGCACTACTAATTTCGTTGTTAAACCATTTCGGTGACTTTGTTGACAAGGAAACCATTTTAGTGGGTATAAAGTGTTCTGTAATATTCTAAATTGATCCCTATATGAGCTCCAAGTGACATTGACATCCTCACTTATTAGAACTTCAAGTGTGTCTAAACTACTTCGGAAGCTTTCAAAATTTGCTCTCGAGAAATCCAGTCTTTCACGAGTCTTTTCGCGTGTATTAACTGGAACCCTGAGGTCAAACCTAATCAAGTTATGATGGCTGTTACTTAAATTTTCACCAATAGTCAGGTTAGAGACTAGGTCATCTTCGTTCGTGAATATGAGGTCTAGTTTATTATTACCCCTAGTAGGCCCGTCAACCCATTGACTTAAGTTATCATCGCAAATTCCAACAGTCTTGAGCCCTCAGCATCAGCTGTTTTCCCAATTTACATTACCACAATTAAAATCACCAAAAATCACACTGATCTTATTATTCACTATTCTGCTTAATTTGTTATACAAGTTTATATCCTTATCAACGGAGTAGTGAGGTTGTCTATATACTAGAAGTAGCTGCACTACTTTATTATTTAGGTTTAGATCAATTCCCAACATTTCATGAGCAGATACGATATTACTGTTTACCGGGTGCAGGGAGTCCCGAGCATACAAAAGTACACCGCCGCCTTCCCTTCCGTTCCTATCTTTGTGAAACATTTTGTAACCTACAATTTCAAATTCTCCTACAAAATCCCTTGATTCAGAATGAATCCAGGATTCCGTTATTCCGATGATATCAAAGTTCTCAGCTTTGACAAGCGCTATAAATTCCATTAGTTTGTTTCTAATTGACCTAGCATTGAAGAGCACAGTTTTGAGTGATTTTGAGTTGTGATTTTTCCTAACTGGCCTGAGTCGTTTCCCGACGCAGTTGAACTAACTACTGTTGGAGGGGGACTAACTGCTGGGGGAGTAGGTTTATTATTATTATTATTGCAATTTCTTGGTATTTTTTTAATGAAGTGTAGAAGCGAAGCTGATGTTTTGCAAGAGAAAGGTCCCGCTACAAAAAAGCTTGGAAACCAATTGATATATATATATATATATATATATATATATATATATATATATATATATATATATATTATATATATATATATATATATATGATGAATAAAACCACGAAGGAAAGGAAACACAAAATGGTGCTCAAGCGCTTTCGTCTAATGACAGACAAATCGACAGACATACTTTCTTTCCACGCTACCATAAAACAGTTTGGAACACACGTGGGCTAACAAACAATGGAAAGTCTGTTCCTTCCCAAGGCGCGAAAGTAAGTTTTTATCAACCCAAAGACGCGTGGACAAAGCGTCTTAAGAATGAAGTCTACGTCACAGGCCTACGGTATAAAAGGAGCTTCCACTTTATACTCACTCTCACTCACCCGTACGCTCACCATCGAACGTCCACCAACCGCTTTCCGGCCCCCTGGCCGGGGACCACGGCCGCTACTTTCTTCAGGGCCTACAATTTGTCTTCACGTAAGATCTACAGACCACCTGCAGAAGCAATCTTTCGAGGCCCAACCGGAATCACTTCGGGCCTGCGGTTTGCCGGGTCGGCCTTCAAGTTTCTCCACGTTTCCTCGAGATATCTTCCGCACCACAGGCCTACGCCTGCAATATCACAAGGCCAGCCTGCACCTCGAGAAGTAACATCACCTCAGGTCTCCACGAAGCCTACATCCATCATCTCAAGAGGCTTAACGGACAACGACAGCTCGAATCTGCCTAATAGGTTCGTCTTCAGCCCGCCTTCAAGTTTTTACATCGCCCTAAGCTAAGTACATCATATTCGTAAGTACTCTTGAAACCAACATTAGCCTACCGCCGAACGGTAGGCTATACTCCCAAATTGTGTATTTACGCGTTCCAACTGACTCTCGTGAAAGAACGCAGTAGGCCTATCATCCAAGTCAAGTGTCATTTCAATACCTTATTCCGCGTATCATCCGTCATTATGTTCAGTTCACATTTACGTGTTAACCAAATGTTCTTTTGACGTAATCATTTAACATCACATAATGATCTTCTATATAAAATGATATTTGTGTGTTTGTCAAGCATTTCAATTCATTATTATTAGGCCACATCAATTATTCTATGTGCATCCATGCAATCATTTAGCCTACTTAATCAGTGTCAAGTATTCCATTCAATGTACCAAACGCACGTGCATTCTTTATATCAGTTACTAGGCCTATTCAATGTTACATGTCGCATGCCATTTACATACCATCGATGAGTATTACATTATTTATTAAGTGTCAATTAAGCTATTAACTTCATCTTATTAGCTAAGCCTATGCCATAAGCATAACGTAAAACTACCAATTAATTACTGTCAATTCTTTGTTATATCACAGTGAATAAAATAACGGATTTATTTTCATAATAAACTACAAAAGTAAGGTGTCTTTCATAACCTTAATATTAATTTGCTTGAGCGTAAATCAAGCTGGTGACCCTCGCTGCCATTTCGGTCACTTCCAATAGTATGGTGGATCTAATCAAATAACCATTCATTCCAACCGGTGATACTGTATTACATCATAAATAATTAACCCAGCCTATCATTATAAAGCAATCAGTCATTGCCTAAATCAATCGTTGCATACAATTAAATCATTATCACCTTAAACGGCTAAAACTAGGTCCACTATAAATTGGTCACTCCGGGGTCACCAATTTATAGTGGAGCTAGTTTTAGCCGTTTAAGGTGATAATGATTTAATTGTATGCAACGATTGATTAAGGCAATGACTGATTGCTTTATAATGATAGGCTGGGTTAATTATTTATATTGTAATACAGTATCACCGATTGGAATGAATGGTTATTTGATTAGATCCACCATACTATTGGAAGTGACTCGAACTTATTTTACGTTATTTATTCACAGCGATCCTTGTGTTTAGCTGTTATTGACCATTTCGTTTTTTTGCAGCCACATTAAATAATTTCTATGTAAATACGGTATTCATAAATTCAATGTGATTTTCTGCAGCCATGTCAAATTTCTATGTACGTACGGTTTCTTAAATTCAGTGAAATTAAATAGGCCTACTTGCAAACAGTGATATTCGTTCCGCGCGGTACTTTAATGCCTTACTGTCTCGCGGTCATGTGCCGTCGCACAATCACCGCAACTTTCAAATTCCCGAGTGCGTCCCCCTGAGTCGAGTCTCACTGCCTCCTGACGGCAGGGGCGCGGCGACCCCTTGGAGAAGCCACCACTGGCATTGGGTCCTGCTCCGTCGTCAAACGGATCGTGGAGGGACTCACGAAATTCACCATCTAACGCCTCAGGACAACACTCACCCCCCACCCCCCCAGCGCTGCAGTCAGTCCCAAATTCGTTTCAAACGGCGCATTCTTTCGTCACCACCGTCCAAAATATTCAACGGCCCCGTCTCGGCCGTTGTACGGTAATCATTTGGCGATAAATCTGGTGACGCGCCTCATTGATCAGCGATTTTTTTTTTCCGTAAGCACGACGGGTTTTCCCTTCCCCATTCCCTACGGGAAGGCCTAAAAGAAAGCATTCTTCAATCAACGAGCAGAGCGCGCACATGCATCCACGCAAAACAAACACTTCAGGCACAGGGGTGGCGATCCCCTGCCTTCATCAACTCTCTTTGCATCATTCCGTGGATTACTTCCTGCTGCTCGTGGACTCGAACGACGTTTCTTTTTCTCCCTTCGGCAGGAGCGACCTCGACGACAACATTCACACGACGAGTTACGGGCACAGCATTCGAACTCAGACAGTTTCCCCGGCCCCTCTCGTTTCCTTCGTCCACTTTTCATGCTCCACATTCCTGCCGAAGGTCCAACCCCTGCGGCAGGAGCGACCTCAACGAGAACCACCACGCGACGAGTTACGGGCACAGCATTCGACACCAACACAGTCCCCCCGCCCCTCTCGTTTCCTCCGTTCGCTCCTCACTGTCCCCCATTCCTGCCGTACCCCAACCCCACCCCCCTGCGGAACCCCCACCCCATACACCAGCGTTTCCTCTTCCGAGGCATCTCCCCCCTCCGAGACGACCCTTCATTCCTTCCTGCGTCAGGAATTCCACGACATACCAGGCCCAGCGTCAAATCTCGGAGTGGCCTCATCAGGTCTCCCAACAGAATGGTATTTCTTCTCAGTATCGTTCCTTCGTCTCTGAGAGGGAACTACTTGTAGCGTATCGACAAGAAATAGACCAACAAATCGACAGACATACTTCTTTCCACGCTACCATAAAACAGTTTGGAACACACGGGGCTAACAAAACAATGGAAAGTCTGTTCCTTCCAAGGCGCGAAAGTAAGTTTTTATCAAACCCAAAGACGCGGGACAAAGCGTCTTAAGAATGAAGTCTACGTCACAGGCCTACGGTATAAAAGGAGCTTCCATTTATTACTCACTCTCACTCACCGTACGCTCACCATCGAACGTCCCACCAACCGCTTTCCGGCCCCCCTGGCCGGGGGCCACGGCCGCTACTTTCTTCAGGGCCTACAATTTGTCTTCACGTAAGTCTACAGGACCACCTGCAGAAGCAATCTTTCGAGGCCCAACCGGAATCACTTGGGGCCTGCGGTTTGCCGGGTCGGCCTTCAAGTTTCTCCCGTTTTCCTCGAGATATCTTCCGCACCACAGGCCTACGCCTGCAATATCACAAGGCCAGCCTGCACCTCGAGAAGTAAATCACCTCAGGTCTCCACGAAGCCTACATCCATCATCTCAAGAGGCTTAACGGACAACGACAGCTCGAATCTGCCTAATAGGTTCGTCTTCAGCCGGCTCTTCAAGTTTTTACATCGCCCTAAGCTAAGTACATCATATCGTAAGTACTCTTGAAACCAACATTAGCCTACCGCCGAACGGTAGTGGCTATACTCCCAAATTGTGTATTACCGCGTTCCAACTGACTCTCGTGAAAGAACGCAGTTAGGCCTATCATCCAAGTCAAGTGTCATTTTCATACCTTATTCCGCGTATCATCCGTCATTATGTTCAGTTCACATTTACGTGTTAACCAAATGTTTCTTTTGACGAATATTTACATCACATAATGATCTTCTATATAAAATGATTTTGTGTATTGTCAGCATTTCAATTCATTATTATTAGGCCACATCAATTATTCTATGTGCATCCATGCAATCATTTAGGCCTACTTAATCAGTGTCAAGTATTCCATTCAATGTACCAAACGCACGTGCATTCTTTATATCAGTTACTAGCCTATTCAATGTTACATGTCGCATGCCATTTACATACCATCGATGGAGTATTACATTATTTATTAAGTTGTCAATTAAGCTATTAACTTCATCTTATTAGCTAAGCCTATGCCATAAGCATAACGTAAAACTACCAATTAATTACTGTCAATTCTTTGTTATATCACAGTGAATAAAATAAAGGATTATTTTCATAATAATACAAAAGTAAGGTGTCTTTCATAACCTTAATTATTAATTTGCTTGAGCGTAAATTCAAGCTGGTGACCCTCGCTGCCATTTCGGTCACTTCCCAATAGTATGGTGGATCTAATCAAATAACCTTCATTCCAACCGGTGTACTGTATTACATCATAAAAATAATTAACCCAGCCTATCATTATAAAGCAATCAGTCATTGCCTAAATCAATCGTTGCATACAATTAAATCATTATCACCTTAAACGGCTAAAACTAGGTCCACTATAAATATATATATATATATATATATATATATATATATATATATATATATATATATATATTGGTTTCCAAGCTTTTTTGTAGCGGGACCTTTCTACTTGCAAAACATCAACTTCGCTTCTACACTTCATTAAAAAATATCAAGAAATTGCAATAATAATAATACTTTTGTATTTATTATTATTTTTTATTTTTTAGTTTATTCTTATTAGCTAAAATGTAATAAGATATTGCTTTTTTTTCTGTAAATTTTACAGAAAACGAAAATATTTTCCGGAGTGCTTCCGGCCCCGATGAGGCCGGAAGCACTCCGGAAAGGCCTTGGAATCGTTTTTCTTTTCCTTGTGTGTTTGCAGCATTTATTCATTTCACGTGTTTTATTGTGAAATTCATCCCATATATATATATATATATATATATATATGGGATGAATTTCACAATAAAACACGTGAAATGAATAAATGCTGCAAAGCCACAAGGAAAAAGAAAAACGATTCCAAGGCCTTTCGTGTATTCAAAGCTACACCTCGTCAGGGAATGAAGATAAAAGGCGAGAAGCCCATAAATATATACAACGTACAGGAAAACCAAAACAATTAGCACATACTTAACAAGGGTTAATGAGAGGCAAAAGAAATTTTAACATGATGTCGTCAATGTTATACGTCCCCGCACTGTTATTGAAAGTGTTTTTAAAATGAATAAATGCACATTCTAGAATATTTCTTTCTATTATATCTCTGTTTTTAACAAGCGCTTTAGAACTATCCCACTTGATGCTATGGTTACATCTATACATATGGTTAAATAAAGCATTGGAAGTATTAGCTGTTCTACACGCATATTTATGCTGTTTTACCCTAATATCTAACGTTTTACCGGTTTGGCCTATATATACTGAGTTACATTGTGTACATCCAATCGAATACACACAGCCAACAACATTATCAGGGCTATTCTTTATTAGGCGTGATTTAACAGTATTATTATACTTAAAGATTACATTAATGCCAATTGCTTTAAGTACAGTTGGAAGGTATTGAAAATTAACATGGTAAGGTAGGCTAAGGATATTTTTACGCTGAAATTCCTTTACAATTACATTATTTATAATACCTATTCTTGGCTTTCTTAAGACAGTTATCTAAAAATGAAGTAGGATAACATAATTTAGTACCAATATTCATGATATTGCATAACTCGGAATCTAAAAATTCAGGACTGACAACTCTCAATGCTCGAAGAAACATAGCAGAGAAAATAGAGGATTTAATCGAAGGATGATGGTCAGAATAAAAATGCACATAAGAGTTATTATTAGTAGGCTTACGGTAGACTTCATATTTGAACTGATTAGAGCATCTCCAAATTTTTAGATCAAGAAAAGATAGGCTTCCATCATTTTCTTTTTCAACTGTAAACTTAATAGATGGGACTAAATTGTTGAGCCTACCAAGAAATAAGTCCACATCCAAATTATTAGGCCAAAGGCATAAAATATCATCTATATACCTGTACCAAACCAGGTTAAAATTAACAATCGTAGGCAAAATTCTACTTTCAAAAAATTCCATATATAAATTAGCTAGTACAGGTGAAAGGGGATTTCCCATAGCCAATCCAAACGACATAGCATAAAACTTATTTTCAAACTGAAATTTACAATCTTTGACACAAAGCTTAATTAACTCAATAAGAGTGTTGTGTTGAACAGGGAAAGAATATTCAGAGATCTTATCTTTTAAAAAATCAAGTAGGTCATCAACAGGGACTTTTGTGAATAGCGAGCATACATCGAAGCTTACCAATTTGAAATTAGGGTCATTAGGGAATTTCAGTTTGTCAATAAGATCCATTGCTATTTACAATATGTGACTCAGAAATAGAGCCAACTAACGGCGTTAATAAACTAACTAACCATTTTGATAGCTTATAGGTTACGGAGCCCACTGAGCTAACAATAGGCCTCATGGGATTATTAACTTTGTGTGTTTTTACTAAGCCGTACAGATATGGTAGTGACGGATTGATACTAAGAAACTGCTGTGAAAGCCCATTATAGTTATTTTTAATATTTCTCTTAATTTTCTGTTAAACATTTTATTAACATCCTCCAATGGGTCTCTATTTAGAGGTTTGTACGTGTCACGATCACTTAATAACGTATTCATCTTTTCAACATAACTGTTTTTGTCCATGATGACGATCGAATTGGATTTGTCCGCTTTAGTAATATGTAATGAATCATTATTTTTCAGTGTTTTTAGGGCTTTTTCAAACTCAAAGGATAATTCGATTCAAACCTCGTATTAAAAGCACTATACACACAACCTTTGGCTAAAGTCACCTCACTTTCGGAAATATTACTATGTTTTTCAAAATTAATAAAAGACAGCAATCAGTAAACTGCTGGGCTTTTTTGGGACTGAGAAACCTAACCCAAAGCCTAACGCACATTTCGTATTGAAGTCTAGCTCTTGGGACGACAAGTTAACAATATTACTAAAATCACTTTTTTTAGTCCAGTAACTATTACGAATTAAATCCTCCAGTCTATTGTTTAATTTCCTATTCTGAGTTCTGCATCTTCTACGTAAGTTGTTGTAAATATCATCCAAAAGTGTACTTCTCCACGCATGAGGAACGGTGGAAAAAAAATATTTTTTCTTACTTCGGACTCTCTGAAGGCGTTCTTCACTTCAATGCGGGCTATATTAATATGTTTCTTTAAAATAATCCTTTCGGTGTCACCAAACGGCGTATCGTCCAACATACGGTATCGTCTTCCAAGCAGGGATTTTGGGATGACTTTTTCACTATAACACTTCCTAAGGAAATCGAATTGATTCTTAAGAGAATGTGCATGAGCAATAGCAGAACGGTAACTTCTAAAAATCGATCGGAGAGAAGGGAATATGGTTGTAAAAAGAGCAACAGTGAAGAGGACACGCGTGGGCTTTGATCGCTTCCGATCAGTGAGATTCTTTCACAAATACGTACGCCTTCCCTGATGACCTACCCGCCCACTTTTTTTTCGAGCAAAGGTCACCTGACCCCTTATACGAACACGGGGTGGGTCATTCGGTTCAAGGATGACCAAACTGGAACTATCATTATATAAAGGAGAGGAAAAATAACGAAATTGTCCATTCCTTCGCTGTCATCTTCAGTGCGAAGAATAGTTCTGAAAATCCTCAGCGTTAAACATGTTCAAATCAGTAAGTGTTTCTCTTAACAGCAACTGATTATATATATATATATATATATCATGTAAATTAAAACAACCCCCTTCTTAGTACTCCCAAAATAAAATGCTTTACTAGACCACATCATTTATTTTGTCCCCACAAACTGGCTCCAAATTATGGGCATTATAAACTACAGATATATATACCCGACAGCAGCAGGAGGTTACCCCGTAATATTAAAATTCACTCCAGAATGAAACACTTAAAATGATATAGTTGAACTTCCTATAACAACACCAACCCCAATAATAATAATAATAATTCAGCCAAATTTTAATATAATTCAAGTTAAGGATTTCTTTACCAAATTTACAATTTTACGATTAATTTAGAATTACGATAATTAATAATTGATAATCGAAATTCTCTCTTTAATTATTAAGTGTGAATACCTCAGTAGTTTGTTAGTCATAAAATGTTTTTTTTTAAAACGCGAAAAAAAAAAAAATACCACACTTAATTTCGTTTTTTTTTCTCCCACATTTTAACCCTACAAAAATTTAGGATATTTAGTTTTGCGTTAAATTAACTTTATATCCTATAATACGTTTAACATTATAACAATTAACCCCAAAATATTATTATTAATATATATATATATATATATATATATATATATATAATATTTTTAATGCTAATTTCGAATTTTTTGGGAGCAGGTAATCCTTTTGGCAGTGTTGGGAGTTTGTTTGGCCCAGCATTTCAGCAGCTTTAGAAAACCCCATTTCCCGCGCCCCCAACAATTCGTGCCCCCTGCGAGATCAGTAGGTCCAGTGGTGCGATTGCTGAGGTATGAAAGTGAGGGACCCGAGCTGATGGATCGTATTTCTTCGAGTAAGTCCGATTTTACTTCAACGTACGACGTTTACGCTAGACCCGCTATGTTCTTGGACATATAGCTTAACGTATATATACACACATTAAAAATATATTACATTTGTAGGGAAAAAAAATGTAAAACTATTACTAATTATTAATTTTTGGTGCTTTTTCAAAATTTCATTTTTGGGATTTCCTACCCCCGCGTAACTATATTTTATATTAAAATGTATGTATACCACGTTATCTGTTCTTATAAAATAACATATAATGAGTGTGTGTGTATATATATATATTATTGAATTTAACATTTACCCGAACGTGTTTGATTATGGAATTGAACATGTCTTAAACACGTCCTTTATTCAATTTGATTATTTTTGGTTAAATTTTGATAAAATTTCTTAAGAAAACTATAAATTCATAAAAGTTAATTTTAACTGTTGCAAAAAAAGTAAAAAAATAATTAATAATTGTTATATCCAATTATTATTAATTGTGTAAAAAAATATTAGGACGAATATAAAAAATATTTAAAATTACGGGAATCGATTTTAATTAATTAATTTAATTGGGTTATTATTTGTTGTTATATCTTTATTAATTAAGTTAATTCTTAATTTAATATCATTTTTCATTGATTTCAGCTTCGCGAGTGAAGATGGCATAAGCCGAAATGAACAAGGAAGATTGAAGGCCCCAGACACTTACGAAATCACCGGAGCTTACAGGTAAGTCCTAGAAATCATTATACTAGTACACTAATTACTATATGTATATTATACCGTATACCATATATATATATATATATATATACCCAGAAAATTGGGTATAAAACTTTTTCAGAAACATTTTAATTTAAAAGTCTATTATTTATTTTTTTAAATAATTTTAAACCAACTTTTTTTAAAGTTATTATTTCATTCTACTTTTAAGTTTAAAATTTACAGTTTCTTAAAAAATATAAAAGTTCCCCATTTACACATTTATAGAAAACGGAAACTTTTTGTCTTTTTTCAGTTTCACGGCGCCTGATGGTACTCCCGTACGAGTTTCCTACATTGCTGATGAACTCGGATTCAGGGCTGATTCACCAAATCTGCCTGTTGCACCCCTGCACCTCCTCATTCTCTTGCCCAGATCAGGGCAGCGGAGCAAGAGTTCGCAAGGTTTGTACACACAAACAAAATTGTTTCAAAGTGAAACCGGTAAATAATACGTAGGATAATATATATGTAACAAGCGTAATATATAATGTAATATATAATAATATAGGCCCTATAATATATATATATATATTATAGGAATCTAAAATATAGGTTCATCATCATATAAAAATATATAAAAATTACAGTTCCTCATCAATTGACAGTTATAAAGTCTCCGTAATTCGAAGGGTAACTCAGAAAAATTGAATTTTATTAGATATTACAATATCCCACGGCTTTGGTATAGTTTCCTTCTCACGTGATAGCTGTATAAGTTATTTTTTTCTTTTTCTTTTCCAGGAAGGGACAAACCTTCAGAGGTTAAAAGATTTCCGTGGTGGCTCAGATGGACCAGAATGGCTTTTAAGATGTACCGACTTCATTTTTTTTTTTTTTTTTTTACTTCAGGTTTTTGGAAAATATTAAATATGTAGTTAAAAGCACTTAAATTTTTTAATTAAAAACTTTATAAAGTTAATTTTAAGATGGACGTTACAATAATATTGGATAATTTTTGAAAAAAAAAATTAAAAACATTTTTTGGTTTTATTTTTCTTTCATGAAAAATTGCTGCGGATTTTTAAAAATAATTTAAAATAAATTAAAATGCCAAGAATGATCCAAATTGATAGATAAAGTATGGTTTATCTATCATGAAAAGGTAGACAAACGTATCTAAAATGTGTTATCGGTAATGGATACGTAATAAAAATTTGGCTCCTGTTTGGGTAAGATATCTACATGCTTCAGACGCGTGATGCGATACTGTTTTATCATTGCAAGACGAGATGATTGTCGTCGCTTAGCTAAAGAATTCGTATCCACCCGAAGAGGATGCCAGTGGGCATCGAAACTGTTGTGGAAATAAACTCTGTCTATTAAGGAGACAAGCCCAAACTATTAAGAAATGAATATCGTAATGAAATAGCTTCGAGTTTCGGTCGGAAGCTCCCCAGGAAGACATAACCATCCTGGCTGCTCCTCAGAAATACATAACCGTCCTGGTTGTTCCCCTAGATTAGGTGAAAGACTCCAGCTTCAACAGTTTACGTGGATCGGTTTAAACAGAAACCAAAAAGAAAAAAATATATATTTTTTCTGTTCCCAATTATGAAACATTATTATTATATCAGTTTTTTGGGTTCACAACATTTTCTTGGAGAATCTGGAATTTCTTTTTAATCTCACATTTCATTATCTTAATTCGCATTTATGATTATGTTTATACTGCCATACATTGCCCAACCCGCGCAGTAAGAAAGGTTACAGTCCCCATATTCTTTAACGAGTAACCAAATCTGATCAGTGATCATAATCTGATCTAACTGATAGCAAAAACATGGTCAGAAACTCGGTTTCATTACGAGAGATATAGAGTGCATACACGCAAGTTTATCATTACATACAGTATACACGCACGTTTATCATTGCATACAGTATACACGCACGTTTATCATTACAGTATATCTGAACTGCATCCAGTTGGAAAATTTTAGTGGGTGGAAAAATTATGCTAAGATCTTACGGGATAAAATAATTAAACCCTCTAATTAACTGATAACTTTACTCTTATTACTGTACA